>APFE030460711.1:23478-40479 GCA_000404065.3 Pinus taeda
TACACTTCCTCAGCAATGGAGGCAAAATGTTTGGTCAATTTAGTGTCCTAAATTGCTCTACATAAATTATCAATCCAGGTATCATAAACTGATGAAGTGTCGTGCACTGTTTGTGCTAGATAACCCTTGTTACTTCATTGTTTTTGTGTTTTATGTTGTTTTGGGGGGTTTTTGGTCTTTTAATTCCCAATGATTTACAATGTAATTATCAAAAACTTAAATCTAACTTTCGTAAAGACTACTCAAAATCTAAAAATGAAAACAAAGCTTAAGAAAGAAATGAAAATAGAGCTAAGAAAGACTTGGAAGCAAAGCTTAAGCAAGAAATGAAAACAAAGTTCCTATTCTTGTTTTACCATTATTTCCAAATCATGACTTTAAATATGAAAGTGAAATTTGCAATTGATGTCTAACTAATTATGAAAATAAAACTAAATGAAATACTTAGTTACTTTGCCTCTCAGTTTTGGGAGAAAGTCTCCTTGGGATGGCATTTGAGGAATTATGTACTTCATTAATCTAAGAGAAAACAAATACAGAGATGCAACAATAACTCATTGCATAAATGAAATGTTCAACCACTTAGTTAAGGATGAATTATCAACTTGAATGGTTTTTCATAAACATTCATTAACACCATGAGTCAACAAACTAAAAATAAAGTGGCAAAGATAGTAAGTGGCACTGATCAATCTAATTGAGAATTTAAATACTAGTAAGACAGTGAATGAAGTAAACTAGATTACATTACTGAGTTTCACCATATAAATACAGATAAAAACTAAAAAGAGATCAATCAAATGGAAGCTACTCTAAAATATGAACACTATTAATGAGAAAATGATGGAAATTGCATTATAAACATTGTTAGTAAGAAAATGATTATAAACACTGTAAAAGAAAATGATGAATTTACAGTTAACAAGAAGAAGGAAAAAAATGAAATGAAACCTTCTTCACTGTAGGGGCCCTCTGCAACTGATTGGGCTATGCTTTCTCAATCAACTCCAAGAAAACTCCTTCAGATTTTCATAAAACATGTGGTCTTCACATTAAAAAGAGGGACACAAAATGCCCAAAAATTACATAGTCTAGAACTTCGATTTCATAGTAACACTATCACTATTACTACTAACTTCTTCAGTCCTTTACACAGGTATTCATAAGAAAAACCATACAACAGTTTGTGGAGAAAAACATGTTATAGACAAACACGTAGAAGACAGATATGCGAAATTTCTTCCTCAGCTGCTAGAAACACAAATCCAAGACATGGTGGCTATTGGATTCGGTTGTATAGGTGGTTGTTGGAGTCCATAGGTACAGGTAGTTGTTCCAAATAACACTTCCCATCATTGTGAAACATGTTAATTAACCATGAAACAGAGTCCTTTTACCTTTGGTCTCTGCGTTTGACTTATCCATTGATCGTAGTCTTATGCCATCTTCTTTGTCAACCTGGGCTAAGTGAATAGGATAGGGTCCATGTCATGATGATTTCTAAGCTGCCCATGTGGCGAGTTTCTCCTTCTAACACCTAGAACCTGTTAGAGCATGAAGGTATCTATGGAACAGCTGTTTAGCTACAGAATAGGCTGCATTTCGTAGCTAATATACAAAAATTGATTCAAACAACAAAACATAAAAGCATAACATGTAAATCACTAAATGTCCTCCTCAAGATAGTATATACCGGTCATTAGCGATGAGAATGCATCTTTCTTGTGGAAAAACAAAGAAAAGGAATGAGAAGAGATGCTAGGGATAGAGTAATTTTGATGCTCAACAGGTCCATGCCACCTTGTTCTGTGTCTGTCTCTAGTTCGGGTGAAGGTGACTTTTGTCCTGCGTGTTCTTCTTCTCTTATTTTCTATTGTTTCACTAGCTTCGTAGCATTGTGCACTGTCGGGCCTTAGCCGCTACTTCCTCTCTTCTACATTTTTCCGCTAGCTACACCATTTTAAGCTTTGTCTCTTTCTTCTTGCACTACGTAGTGGACTTGTTTGTTTCCACCGCGAAGCCAGCTAGAACGCGCCACTCTGGCAGCCAAGACTCAAGGACTGCAAATATGACATCGTCGATCGCCAGGCATGGTAAATCATGCCACGTCTTCATAGGGTCCTTCCACGCCCTAATGAAGACATTGTGGAAATCTGCTTTGAACTCAAAGCTCTATAAATTAGCGTAGACTGTGCGATAACTGCGGCTTGTGATTGATCCCCATCCGGATATTCATCTCCATTAGGACCCAAAAGATCTTGCTTTCTCTGATATGCTACGCATCCTTGGTCACACACAGCGAAGCATACTTCACTGCCTCTGGAAGCTTCCATGCGACCGAGGGGAATTGACTATCTTTGGGCAGCTCCCATGCCACCAGTACTATTGATAACAGGAGCCAAACATAATGAAATGTTTTTCCCTGCTCCTATGTCTCACAATAGCTCACAAGGAACTCGCTACATAGATAGTTTGCCTAGTTGAACTGGACTCCTTCTGCACATTGGGCTGCCAGTGCAACCACTGGTGCAGGCACGTCATCTGCGTGGAACTTCAGCATCACCTTCCTTGCTAGTATTTGTGTCTCAACCTTGACTGAAGGGTTTTCAATGCTAGAAATGGCATACCCTCGCTTCTTCTTCTCTAGCTTGAACTTTTTCTTCATTGCTTCTGCAAGGGCCAACTCGCCACCTTTTCCCTCCAAAATGTTTATTGGATCCTCTCTTGAGTAAGGTAGCTGAGTAATCCGGTGAATCAGATGGTCTGTGATGGGGATGAGCTCCTCCAACCACAAGCACCCATCATGCACCAAGCAAAGTAGCTGCCTGATGACGAAGACGGTTACTGGGGCACATTGGCAATGCAACACCCAGAGCAAGTTTAGCAACCCAGATTTCTCTACACCTCTCAGCCATTTGTGCAACTCCAATTCAATCATTCCAGTTGTCACATCCATTTTCTAGAGAATTATCTTCTTAGTCGCTAAATCTGGGAACTTTTCATGGTCTGCGAGGTCCTAATATTCAAACTTCAACACAGGAACCCACCCCCAGTGCGGTTCCTCAAACACAATATCGTCTAGGAGTAGCGGAGTTTGCAGAGAGCTCTTGCTCTCATCTATATCCTTCGACAACTTGGCTTTACCCTTGTGCAGTGGAACATAGTCAGGTAACAGGGTAATAGGGTCTACACCTTGGGTTTCAAATTCCATCTCTACATCCTCCTCTTCTACCAGGATTTCGTTAGGTTCCTCCTTGTCGGCACCCAGATTAATGGCCTTTCCCTTTTCCTACAAGGTGAGCTTGGCCCTTTGTGGATTTTTGGTTGAGACGCACACCAGGATCATGGCCTACTTATCCTTCTTAGGTCTTGGTGTTCTAGGTGATTTGGGGACCTCAACTATTTCTCCAGTGCTCTCTGGGGCTTCAACTTCTGCAATTTCCTACGTGGTTTCCATGGGTGTCAACATCAGTCTAGTTAGAAGGTCCTACTTCTCCTTTGGAAATGTTTTAAACACTGAACTTGCTCTCAAAGCCTCAAAGTTCGAAGGTCCATATACACTTGATAGCGCAACAACTCAGTTCTGAAAATGCCAAGTGTTTTTCGTTGGACATCCTCTTGTACTTTATAGGGCCTTTTGAATTTGAATTTGACCATGGCCCCCACATTCGGCCATTAATGCTAGATTAGTCGTGGATTTTCAAGCATCTAAACCATAAAGTTCATCTTAAATTCCTGTTGCTCACTCCATTTGGCCTAAAACCAACCATCAAATCATGAATAGTGACTTTAACAGTATCTTTTCGGCAGACCTATGCGCCATCACAGTTGTCTTCACATTGTCGCGGACCCTATGACACTTCACTACTTCACGCAGTTCTAACATAATGCAGCTCTCGGGAAGTGTAGTTTATAGTTCCGAGCGTCCTTTCAGCTGCCTAGAGAGCTAAGGCTATGCTACTTTGATATAGTCACATTGTTGAATCATTGGTGTATGGCTTCAAGTGACTACCATTCACTTTTCCTGGGAAGGGATCTCCATTTAACTTAACCAACTAGACCACACCACCGTCAATGATCTCCTTAATAACATACAGCTCTAACCAGTGCATCCTTTTCCAGGGAATTTATAAAAATTTCTATCATACAACAAAACCAGATCATTTACCTTGAATGTCTGTAGCTTGATGTGTCAGTTAGGCCATGCCTTTTCATGCTGATTTTGGACCTGCTAGTGAAAGCCTGCCAAAATCGTTCTTCTTTGAGCTCATCCAGCTACGCGAGCCCTCTCTTCCAGGGCTCCATGATCCATTATACCTGTGAGTGATACTATGCGTAGACTAGGCATGATGTATTCCATAGGCATTATGGCTTCCACTCCATAGACAAGCCTAAAAGGTGTCTATCCAATCAGCTTATTGCATGTCGTCTGATAAGCCCATAACACTACAAGTATGTGCAGGTCCCAATCACTTCGTTGAACATTGCATACCTTGGTCAACATGTTTTCAAGCACTTTGTTGAATGCCTCCACTATCCCATTAGCCTGTGGGTGATAAGGTGTGCTCTTCTAATGATACACTTGAAATTCATTCATTAGTGCATTGATCGTTTCGTTCAGGAAGTGCGTACCATGATCACTTATCAAGATCTTTGGATAGCCAAATCACATCAGTACATGTTCAAATAGAAACTTTGCAATAGTTGTGCCCTTGCAATCCTTCACTGATTGTGCTTTGGCCCAACAAGTCAAGTATTCCATCATAGTGATAATATACTCGCGCCTGTCTTTACTTGAGGTTTAAAAGGTCCTACAAAATCTATTGCCCACTTTTCGGAAGGTTGCAATGTCATTTATGGATTCAAAGGAATTTCATCCCTCTGTGATGGCCTTCCTATTCTTTGACATACATCACATGCTTTGTAATATGTTTTTGAATCCTGATGAAGGGTTTGCCACCACAACCCTATCCATAGAATCTTTTGCGAGGTTTCTCTCCCTGCATAATGTCCACCCTCGGCGCCCCCATAAGCATCCATGAGGATGCTACTTCATTCAAATTTAGGTGAAAATCTTCGCAGTACTTCATCATTCCCCATCTTGTATACATGCCCAACAATGACAAAGAATTATGTTGTGCACACCATTAATTCCTTCTTTTTCTGGACAGAGTATCCTTCCGATGCAGTTCCAGTCGTTAGAAAGTGTATTATATCCTCAAAATGTTCATCCGTGACGCGCACAACAAAGAGATATGTGCCAGGTAATCCTTCTTCCAAACTAGTAGGTTCCTCCCTTGTCTTGATGTGTGACAGGTGGTCAGTCCCGTGTTCAATCATCCAGACTTCACAACAACTTCAAAGTCATACTCCTGGAACAATAGGAGCCATCTGCAAATTCACCCCCCCAACACAGGCTTATTGACTAGGTACCTTAGTGTGGATTACATGTGCATCTTCTTAGGTCAAGGCGTTTCTCCATAGGCTTACATCCATTTGGCCAGATGCATGTGCAGATCATCTTTGTAGAAATTTTGACTACAAATCCATCTCTGTAGATCTGCTGTAGGATAACCCAATAATGAAATATAACCAAAGAAAAATATTTTAACCTACTTCTACAATCAATTTGCAGAAGCTTAAAAGATTTAAGCAAGATCAAGATGAACACATATAAGTAGAAGAAAAATCAATGCACATGAAACACAGAAGAATATTCAGGGGAAAGCCTCAGCTAAAAACCCCACTATATGTATTATCATACAAGTTGGAAATATCTGAGAATTACACAAATCCTTAGCTCTCATAGCTAGCCAGCTCTCAGTACAATCCTCATAGATGCTCATAGGAAAAATAGAATTCTCATAAGCCTTCTCCTCTGCCCTCCAAGCTCCTATTTCCTTGCGCAGTATCTCCTGGGTGATTTTCATGTTACCAAGTGTAATACTGATCTCACACACTGCTCTAACACATTGTCAGAACTGCACAATCCTCAAGGAATGATTCCTTGACTGCATGCATGAGTTTTCTTTATAAGAGAACACATGCAACTGATATTACATTGTCCTTGTCTTTAATCTCAAATGGGTCTTTCTCATAATAGACTTGCATGAGTTACTGATGAGAGAATCTTCAGTTATCTGGAGTACACTAGTTGAGTGCATGCATGCATCAATTGACTGATAACTCACAATTAGTTCCTCAAACAATTTGGAACTAATTTAACTGGACTTAACTTAGTAAACTGAGCTAACTAATTACAACTAAAATATAACTCAATCTTATCTCCTTAATTAAGGGATAATCTCGTTAATTTAAGGGATAACTGTTGCATGACTTTAGAAAGGCTTCTAACTTGAATTTCTCCAACTAATTAACTCAAGGTGAATTAATTAATTATTTTCAAGCAGCTGGTGAGACTAAATTTGAATTTAATTCACAATTTTAATTCAAGGGCAAATTAAAATTGGAATATTCTTATTGCCACATTTCAACACTTCCTCTCAACAAGAAAGGGATTATCTGCCACCTCGATCCTATCTCTATGGAACTCGAATTTACACTTTGACAATGCCTTTGTCAAAATGTCAGCATCTTGCTCCTCTATCGAAATATATTGCATCAACATGATCCTCCTCGCTACATAGTCTCTAAGATGATGATACCGGATGTCGATGTGCTTGGAACTATCATGAAATACTAGATTCTTAGAGAGTTTGATACAACTCTAATTATCACAATAGATAACAGTTGGATACATCCTCTGATCAAACAAACCAACTAGGATTTTCCACATCTAGATGGCTTCACTTGCTGCCTAACTTGTAGCCATGTATTTTGCCTCTGCTGTGCTGAGTACAATCGACCTCTATTTCCTGCTGTACCAAGAAATTATCGATGACCCAAGGTTGAAAATCCCTCCTAATGTGCTCTTCTGATCTTATGGACTCCCTGCCCAATCTGCATCAGTGAAGCCCTGTATATTCACTCCCTCTGTCTATCTATACCATAATCCATACTGAGATGTGTGTTTGAGGTATCTCAATACATGCTTTGCCACATTCCAAAACATCTTGGTAGGTTGAACCATCGCTTGACTCAGTTGGTTCACTGCATAGCACAAATATGGTTGTGTGTTCACTAAGTACATTAGTGTACCCACAAGCTACCTGTACACAGTAGCCTCTACTACTTCACTTGAAGTAGCATCCTCCTTCCTCCAGTTACCTTCTATAGAAGTTTACATGGGCTTGAACTTCTCCATGTGGAATCTCCTAAGTATCTCATTAGCATACTTGCCTTGAGACACAAACAACTCCCCATCCTTCTGCCACACTTCCAGTAATGCATGAGACCCAATTCTTTCATCTCGAATTCTCTTGCAAGGTCCTCCTTGCAATACATAATCAACTGATCATCACCTATCAATACAAGACCATCAACATAGAGTATAATGATTAAAAACTTACCTTTCACCATGATGTGGTATAGGTTCGCATTCGCTTCACTCTTTGTGAAGCCCAACCCAGTGAAGTAGTTGTCTATCTTGGTGTACCAAGCATGAGATGCTTGCTTCATCCCATACAAATCTCTCTTAAGTCGGCACACATGAGACTCATGATCGAAGGTCTCAAAACCTTCTGGCTGCTCTATGTGCACCTCTTCCTCAATCTTGCCATTGAGGGATGCAGTCTTCACATCCATCTGATGGATCTTCCAACCCATCTGTGCTAATAGTGCCAACATCAATCTGATAGATGAGTACCTTGTGATAGGAGAAAAAGTCTCATCATAGTTAATCCCCTCGACCTGTGAAAAGCCACGGGCAAAAAATATCACCTTATGCTTCTCCACACTACCATCAGTAGCTTGCTTTACCTTGTAAAGCCAATGGGAACTCACAACTGACTTGTTCTCTGGTCTCGGAGCCACGTCCCAAACACTATTACGAACTATGGAGTCATACTCCAACATAGAATCAACCCAAATTGGCCGCTACACTACTTCCTCAAAGGAAGATGGCTAAATCTCAACACATTCCCCAACAAGGGCCATGTATCCAATGTAACTCTCAGGTGACCTCCTCTATCTGCACTGAGAAGATGGTGCTCCCACATTCTCTCTTGCATCCTCCAACAATCTGTCAGCTTCTCTTTTGCATTTCTTCCATCTCTGGAAGACTCTGCTTGAGTGGATGTCTCCACTCCTGGAACCTCTACATGCGGCTGCTCCGCATCACTCTGAGGCTCCTCCTCCTTAAGAACTAGTAGTTCCTCCACACCCTGTAGTTGGAGCTCCCTCTCAAGGGAAACTCGCATGGCTTCTACTCATCAAACTTGAGATCTCTGAGAACCACTTTCCTCCAACTAGTAGGCAAGTAAACCCGATAGTTATGAGGTGTATCAGTTTACCCCACAAGTATCCCCAACTTTATTGTTGGTTCAAGCTTCTTCCATGCATCCTTTGTCACATGGCAATATATCGATGAGCCAAAGATCCTGAAGTGACCCACATCTAGTCTCTTATCGAAGAATGCTTCCTTTGGTGTCTTGATCCCAATTATGCGATGTGGGCTTCTATTTTTCAAATGTATTGTTGTGTTGCATGCCTCAGCCCACAAGTGAAGTGGTAGGCCTTAGTCATGTAGCATCGCCCGTGCTGTCCCTATAATAGTGATGTTCTTCCTCTCAGCCACCCCATTTTGCTATGGGTTATGAGGTGTCGTCAACTCTTGTTTAATTCCTTCTGCTACACAAAAGTCCTTAAACTCTTGACAAACATATTCTCCACTGTTGTCGCTTCTCAAGGTCTTGATCTTCTTCCCTGACTCTTTCTCGACCAAAGCTTTGAACTCACAAAACTTTGTGAAGGTTTGGTCCTTCTTCTGCATGAAATTAATTTAGTATTTATGTGAAAATCATCAATGAAAATCACATAATACCTTTGCTTCATTGTGGATGTCATCAAGAATGGTACACACAAATCAATATGAACTTTCTCTAAGATAGCCTATTCTCAACTGTCTCAATCATGAAAGGAATACTTTGTGTACTTTCCCAAAGTACAACCTTTGCATGTGTCAACTTGCTCAAGTTTACCTTTGGGAAGTCCTGTAGATATCTGTTGCATTATATTCAAAGCCCCAACCACCTATGCCACAACTCACCAATATCTTGGCTTTGCACCAATTATGCTTTCGTACTCAATGTTGCACAATCATCTACCTTTAGTTTATAGAGATTATTCACTTGAATCCCTATCCTCTTGGTTTGACCCGTGGCTGTGTCTTAGGAATTCCTTTCCTTTACTAAATACAACATCGTAGCCTTTGTCCTCCAACATCATGACTAATACCAATTTCTTCTTCAGTCCAGGCACATACTTCACATCTATCAAGGTGAGAGGAGCTCCATGCTCCCTTTGAAAAGCAATTGTGACTACTCCTGAAACACTATACTTTCCATGATCACCCATCTCTATGCGCATCTTGAGGTCTTTCTCCTCCAAGGTACTGAATAAACTTTTATCGTCGGTCATGTGGAATGAGGCTCCACTGTCAAGATACGAAACACAACCCACCATCGATGGCACCATGCATGCGATGAGGGTAAAGTCCATTTCAAACTAAGAGGCTAATGCCTCACCTTCCGATCCTTTTGTGGATCCCTTCTTGGACTTCTTCGATGGGCAAATAGTGCATCATGTCCCATCTCATGACAATTAAAGCATCTCTCTTTAGACTTGTAACCCTTCTTCCCTCCATGAGAAGAATTCAATTTGGAATGGGAAGCCTTCCCCTTTCCTTTCCTTTCCTTACTTGATAAGGCCAAATTTTCTTCATCATCATTCTTTGATGAAGAACCATCTCGTGTGCTCCTCCTAATCTCCTCCTGCTTTAGATCCAACCACATTCGTTCCCAATCCGACAATTTCTCCCTTCCATTCATAAAGTCTTGGTAGCTATTCCAACTATTTGGAAGGCTAAGGAGAGAGAGGCTCACCATATCATCATCATCAGTAGTTATTCCCACACTGCCAAGCTCATCTCTACAGGTTGTGAGCTTGTTTAGATATGTGGAAATAGTATCGCCCTTTTCCATCTTGATTTTTTGAAGCTTATCCTTGAACGCCAATTTCCTCTGGTCGCTACTATTCTGGTAGAGGTCCTTCAATGTCTTCCACATTGAAAATGGAGTATCCTTCCCATGGAGACTTGAGACAATATGGTCTCGAACTCCCTCAAGGATGATCTGTCTCACCTTCACTACACACTTCTTCCACTCAGACAACTCTTGTGCATTAGCTGTAGCTGGCTTTGGTATTTCTTGATCAATGAAATCCTTCAAGCCATTGTCTTCTAATACAACCTCCATTCTATATTTCCATGCTATCTAATTCAAGCTACCTTCCAAGGAATACTCGAGTCTCAAGCCATAGAATGCCATTGACCAACCTAAAGTATGATATGAATTCGATTTGCACCTACAACCCCAAACTTTAAACTTCGAATTATCTTCTCAATATATTGTTCATAGCTCCGATAACCTTTGCTTTGATACCATGTAAAAATTTTGTCTACAAACCCAGGTCTGTAGATCTGTTGCAAGTTAACCCAATAATGCAATATAACCAAAGCAAAATACGTTAACCTACTTCTACAATCAATTTGCAGAAGCTTAAAATATTTGAGCAAGATCAAGCTGAACACATATAACTAGAAGAAGAATCAATGCACATGAAACAAAGAAGAATACTCAGGGGAAAGCCTCAACTAAAAACCCCACTATATTTATTGTTATACAAGTTGGAAATATCTCAGAATTACACAAAGCCTTAGATCTCACAACTAGCCATCTCTCAGTACAATCCTCATAGATGCTCACAGGAAAAATAAACTTCTCATAAGCCTTATCCTTTGCCCTCCAAGCTCCTATTTCCCTGCGCAGTTTCTCCTGGGTGATCCTCCTATTACCAAGTGTAATACTGATCTCACACACTACTCTAACACACTGTTAGAATTGCGCAATCCTCAAGGAATGACTCCTTGACTACATGCATGAGTTTTTTTATAAGAGAACACGTGTAACTGATAGTACATTGTCTCTGTCTTTAATATCAACTAGGTCTTTCTCAGAATAGACATGCATGAGTTACTGATGAGAGAATCTTCAATTATCTAGAGTACACTAGTTGAGTGCATGCATGCATCAACTGACTGATAACTCACAATTAGTTCCTCAAACAGTTTGGAACTAATTTAACAAGGCTTAACTTAGCAAACTGAGCTAACTAATTACAACTCAAATATAACTCAATCTTATCTCGCTAATTAAGGGATAATCACCTTAATTTAAGGGATAACTATTGCATGACTTCAGAAATACTTCTAACTTGGATTTCTCCAACTAATTAACTCAATATGAATTAATTAATTATTTTCAAGCAACTGGTGAGACTAAATTCAAAATTTATTTCACAATTTTAATTCAAGGAAAAATTAAAATTGGAATATTCTTGTTGCCACATTTCAACAATCTTGTCCATCATACTTGTCTGTCAGTCACATCTTAGGCTTCCCAAATTATGCTCACATCATTCTCCTACATTCGCGCCAATCATCAAAACTTCCTTTGTGCGTACCCCACCATCTTGCAGGCATAGAGCGCAGTACCTAGTCCGAGGCCTAGAAGCGTTGCGTTTCCGACACCTCCCTTTCAAATGCATCCAAGGAGGTATCTACCTCATTTAGACCATCATAAGTAGGAACATTTCTTTCTTATGTCGAGACGTAGTGCAATGACCAAGTCATCATGTTTCAATTCAACGTAGTTACTTTGTGTAACCAATTCTGCCATCGTTCTACTTCTTTGTCGGAATTTGGAGTGTAAGAACTCTCACGCTCCAATGTAATCCACCCATTCATGGTGGGGCTCACCCAGCCTTAGTCTCACACTGTTATCTTGTAGATGCAGTCTGAATCATCATCACTCTCATAGTCATGAACTAGTTCTGTATAGCCCGATCCTTTGGCAGGGTCTAGGGGTATTATTAAGCACAGTGATTTCTTCTCAAAGATCATCTTTCGCTTCTTTAGATTGATTAACCTGTTCATATCAGTAGCCCAATCAATTCCGAGGAGTGCAGGGTGGGGATTGTTGTCATCATCAATCTCTATTACTTCAAAATCTGCCAGCGCATTCGCTCCCTCAATATCCAAAGTTACTCCCTGCAATCGCCCCATGGGTATGATTTTCTGCTGATTTTCCATTCTCAGCTAAATCGGAGACCATTGCAGCACAGGTCTCCCCATTTGATCCCATGTCTGTGTCGGTAAAACATTCGCATCTGATCCCAAATCCATAATGACTTGATCCATCTCGTATTCTTTGATTTATGCGGTGAGTCTCATTTCACGTCTCGTCCTTGTTTTATGCTTTTTGATCTTGCGGACTACACGCAGTTCTCCTGGCATGGTCCCAACATATGTCTTGATGAGTTCCTATAACCCTTTCATAGCCTTACTGTCGCGTAGTAACTTCATATAGGTTTCCAAAAAAGTTGTGAGCATGGAGGGGTCCATCTCCAGCTCAGGCTTATATTTGCTTCCTGAAGTGGATGTGTCAGTGAATCTCTTCTTAGCTTCCATGAAGGTTTCCCGAGCACACTCCAAATCAAACTCAACCTCTTTTTCCGGGGCTTTGTGAACCCAGGTACTGTCTTATGGTTGTTTCCTCTTTTCATCTCCCATTGTGATTTCAATTCGAAGCACTATATTTACGTGTGGATCTTCCTCACGCGGCTCAGACCTCATCATCTACATGTTTTGAGTCGAGGGAGGTGGTAGCGCTCCTTTGTCTCGTATCCTAGCTATCAGCATAGGAAAATCTTCTATTTCATGATCAAACAACATGTAATACTTGCATGACGAGCGCATTGGATTAGTGCAATCATAGGCATAGCGTCTTGGCCCTCTGCAATTGTAGCAAATCAAATTTCTGTGACCTCTACCAGGTCCTCTTCTGCCTTGGCCTCGTCCGCGCCCCTAAAATCCTATTTGCACCATCCCTACATTCTGGTCAAGGGGCCACATTTCGGCCTGAACCCTGTAGGCAGGCATTCTATCCATCATCAATTCATAACTCTTGTAAGTGCACTCATCATGTCCCACTGACCTACAAAATTTACAGAACAAATGTTGTGAAGTTTGTGTATACTTCTGTAACAAGTGGTGGTTATCCGTGGCATGCTTTCTGGTTATTTGATAGATAGTGCACCACAAAGCAGGTGCCATGCTAGGTCCCACTTGATATTCTGGCCTTAAAGGAATCGGTCCTTATTCTACAAGGTAATTTGTAAAGACCAGGAAGTGGTCCTTGTCATGACCCTAACTCTTGCATTTCACACACCATACTTCTTTGCGTACTTCTAGACGAACCATCCTATCCAGCTTCAAGCTTTACATCTCAAGGCATAGATTCTTCAGTTGTGTGTGGGTCTGTTGAACTCCTAGATTAAGATATTGCATCGCGGTCTGATACAATCTCATGTAAATCTCCAAGGCCTCTACCTAAGTTGTTATCTTCTGTTGCGATAACGCACTCCTTAAATGTGGTAGTAGCGAAGCTACAAACCACTCGCGATGCTTTCCATATGTCAAATTCATGTTGGCTTCACGAATCGTACATTTCATCCTGTGATCTAGTTCCTAAGGAATATCGCTTAGTAGCATTGTGATCTCTTTGAATCCAAAAATCAACTGTGCTTCATATTTCGGCCAGCTAAATTCCCTATTCAGAGTTACTTGGATTTCTGCTACTCTAGCATTTGGATTATCGTTGGAGTACTCAATATACCAGATTAGCACGTGATCTTGCAGAGCACTAACTAGTATTGCCTTCTTTATGTTATCTTCTGTAACACCTTGAGCTTCCTATACAACCCTTACAATGAACCAAAATTGGTTCAGGTCCTCATTTCCCAAGCCTTTGAACAAAGGAATCTTCACTATGTTCGCCATATTGAATCACGGTGGTGGTGGAGGTGGTATGGGTGAAGTTGGATGTGATGGAGGTGAAGTCGGTGGTGGTGTGGGTAGAGGTGGTATTCGCGGAAATCCTTGTCTTATCAGATGAATAACACTTCGTGGAGAGACCTTTGCTATCCCTTCCTCGTCCCCTTACAGAGGTGAAATCAAGGGGCTATGCTCTAGACCCTTATTTCATTTGTTTTTGTAAATTCTTCCCATTCGTGTAGACCCAAACATCAAGGTAACTGAGTAACCCATTTTTCACACAACAACATTTAAATCCAATTATTCAAATATTTTACATACTTACCTTGCGGTCCTTTGAAAAAGTGTTGCTTTGCCTCGATATAGCTAACTGAGTTGTCAACCACGAATTTAGTAACAAATCCTCCTATAATGCGATTGAGCCAATGATCAATGACATGCATGATCTTATCCTCTGATGCTTCCAACCTTTGCACTAGCTCTGGGGTCCACACAATAGGACTGTCAAGTTTCCACCTTCCTTGGCTATCTGCTAGCTTTGCGATCCACTCGTATAGTTCAGTACGGAAGGACACAAAAAAGATTTCGTAGATCTCCATATATGGGTAGTTGTCTAGCCACTGTTCTTTTGACAGTCGCAGGTTTCTTTTCTCTTGTGTCGCGAACTCGTGAATTCTTTTGTCCAACTAGCCTTCGATTTCTTTATTAGTTGGATTCCAATGATATAACATCACACATCTCTCATGTAGATTTCAGTCTCAGCAATGGAACCATTTGTTGGCTTGAGGGTGTCTGACCCAAGTTCAACATTAGTTAGCCAAACAAATCCCTACACTACTGGCCCTTTTGGCATCAACTCGTGGAGCTTGGACTGAAGTCTCACCTGAAGTAGTATGGGGGGATGCTGGAACCAAGTTTCCGCACCCTTGAGATGGTTTTGATGTCGGTTTATTCCAACTATGCCTGCCATCATGTAGGTTGCTTATCCCTTTGCTCTATCCTTCAGTATCTTCGTGAAATGTTACAGTCGACTTCCACGTAGCCCTAACCAGGGGCTGAAGTCCTTTCATGCTGCTAGGGTAGCGAATTGTGATATTTCCCAAACTAGGGAAATATCAAACTAGGCTAAGTATCTTACTTATCTTATTAATAGACCTTAGTTATCTTTGTGTAACCAGATGTTCTTTCTTGCATTCACTCAACTAATATAATTATAAACATTCACGCATCATATAAGTATTAGAAGTGAAACTCATACCCAATATATCAGATGCATAAACATGAAATAAAGACACAAAAATGATAGAATACTCTTCTTTATTGATAATGCCAGAAAATTACAGACTCAACTCACCCTGCACACTCAGCTGCAGGGGTCCGTGCATTCAAATATGGACTTCTAGGTCTCTGTGCACTCAGCTGCAGAGCCTCTACCTACTCTACAACCCAAAACTTATACTTCTACTTTAGAGCTATGACTCGATTCTTCATCATTGATTTCTTCATTATCCTTTCAACTACTTAGAGCTTCACTCTATTTATACAATCCCATGGTCTGTGGACCATGGGTAGATCTTTTACAACTAACATTACATTATCAAAATAAGGGTGATAACCTTATGACTCTTTAACAGCTATGCACTCCATGCCCACAAAATGAGGAGTATTTACATTTTTATTACAAAATTGGACCCAAATGTGGGCTCTTAGCCCCAAAGCTATCCTTGGGGGATCCCACGCCCAACACCGACATATAACTAGAATGGAAACCATGGAAAACCAACCATAATGTCAACATGATAACCAATACAAGTGCTCATGATAAATCACAATAGGAAAATAACTCTTATTAACATATTAAATGCCAACCAAGTCAGGGAATTCCATGTACCATCTGACCATAGATTAGGTTGAACCAAATCTCTCTCATGCCATATTCCAAGCATGAACGTGGGATCTCATGGATTTAACCAAAAAAACAACCAAGGATTGAAGAGGCCAAACCACCTCAACCCTCAACCACAATGATTCCACCTCTATGGTTTGAAAATCACTAAAATCACCTAGTTATGTCTCTATCCAAGGTGCCTAGGACTTTAGGAACTAGTAACTCAACACACAAATTTCCAGGTGTTAGGTTCCTATACCAATAGCAATCATAATTTTTTAATGACTGGTATTAAAAATTGTAATATGTACATACCTTTTCTTTCTGCAAATGTTTTCCATATTGAAAAATTAAAAAATGTAAAGAGGGTATGTCCTAAAAGAATAATGAAAGGACAAAAAGAACAAAAAGGTAAAAAATATGAAAAAATATGAACCCCAAGAAAAGGAAAAAGACCATGAAAGAGTGAAAGCCAAAATTTCACTACTATTTACTTTTTGTGTAGAATAAATGATTGTGCGCAGTTTGTAAGTCTTGCCACAATCCATGATAGTCAAAATGTTTAAACTTGACTATTTCATGTTTTCAGTTTCATGTCTATTGATAGAGAATAAAAATCTGGCCAAACAACGTAACCTTGGATGATAAGTAGATAGATAGAGTAAATAAAAGGAGCTCAATTGTTTAATCTGAGCCCTTGGATGTAATAAGGTTAGTTTTAGTTAGTTTATTATTGTAAAGAGAGAAAAATGTTTGATAAGGGTTTACTAGCTCAAATGCACCCTAACAAAGAGAAGTAAAAATTGTAGGATGAGCAGATGGGTAAGTAGAAGAAAGGTTGTAGAAGTATGATGGTTTCATCATAAAATTTCTACATATGAATGAACAATAATGCATGCAAATGATTTACAAAGTTAATTAACTTCCTCCAGGGAAAATTTTAAGAACCCCCCTAAATTTATATGTATAATAAATGAGCGAATCTCCATGGTATATAGGAAAATTGGAAGGCGACTTTATCAATAATATAATATGTATATATAATTTTTTGGCTAATCTCTCACCAGGCATGGCGAATATTTTACTCAATTATAAAATCTTG
>APFE030460711.1:58005-81400 GCA_000404065.3 Pinus taeda
TTTGAAGAGCTGAGGTTTGAGACTTGCTTAGGAGGCTGGTATAGGTGGTGATAGACCTATACTGACTGCAAATAATCAAGGTGACGATATTTTTGTATAACAAAAGATCCACGAGATCTTTTTTTGCTCCTTCCATATTGAGTTATACGAGTGGATCTCGAAGCTAGTAGATAGACAAGGAAAGCGGAAACTTGACGGTCCTATTATGTGGACCCCAGAGCTAGTGCGAAGGTTGGAAGCATCGGAGGATAAGATTGCCCGCGCTGTCGATCATTGCCTCGATCGCGTCATAGGAGGATTTGTGACTAAATTCACGGTCGACAACTTAGTCAGCTATAGTGAGGCGGAGTGGTGTTTTTTCAAAGGACTGCGAGGTAGATACATAAAATCTTTGAATACTTGTATTAAAATGTTATTGTGCAAAAAATGGGTTATGCAACTACCTTGATGTTCAGAACTACGCAAAGTAGAAAAACTTATAGGAATGAAGGAAAAAAGGGTCCGAAGTATATCGCATTGATTACACCTCCACGAGGTGATGAAGAAGAGATAGCAAAGGATTCTCCGTGAAGTGTTATTCAGTTAATAAGACAAGGATTTCAACGAATACCACCTCCACCCACATCGCCTCCAACTTCACCACCCTCGCCTCCAACTTCACCCGTACCACCTCCACCTCCACCACAGTTTAGTATGGAAAATATAGTGAAGCTACCTTTGTTCAAAGGCTTGGGAAATGAGGACCCTAACCAATTTTGGTTCATTGTGAGGGTTGTATGGGAAGCTAAAGGTTTTACAGATGATCATATAAAGAAGGCGACGTTTGTTAGTTCTCTGCAAGATTGTGTGCTAACCTAGTATATTAAGTACTCTAATGATAACTCGAATGCTGGAGTGGCAGACATCCAGACAACACTAAATAAAGAGTTTAGTAGGCCTAAATCTGAGGCGCAGTTGATTGTGGGATTCAAAGAAATCACAATGCAACCAAGAAAGATGCCTTGGGAACTAGATCAGAGGTTGAAATGTACAATCTGTGAAGCTAACATGAACTTAACAGATGGACAACATTGTGAGTGGTTTGTTGCTTCCCTCCTGCCACACTTAAGGGTTGTGCTATCACAACAAAAGATAACCACTTAGGTGGAGGCTTAATAAATTTCCATGACACTACATGAGACTTCGATGCAAGATCCAAACCTGGGGGTTCAACAAATCCATGCACAGCTGAAGAATCTATGCCTTGAGATGCAAATTCTGAAGTAGGACAAGACATTTTGACCAGAGGTGTGTGAGGAGGTATGGTGCTTGAATTGAAAGAGTCGGGGTCATGACAAGGACCATTGCTCGGTCTTTGCAAACTATATTACAGGAGGGGGACTGGTGCCTTTAAGGCTAGAAGCTCAAGCAGGACCTAGCGCGGGGCTTTCAATATGGTGTGCTATCCATCAGGCAGCCAAAAACCATGCCACATATAACTATAACTTGCTACAGAAGTTTGTACAAAGACCGCCACAACTGTTCTACAAATTTTGTAGGTCGATAGGGCATGATGAGCGTACTTGCAGGAGCTACGAATTGATGATGGATAGAACTCACGCCTATAGGGTTTAGACTGAAATGAAATTCCCTGAATAGAGCCCAGGGATGGTGCGGACAAGATTTCAGGGGTGCAGAAGAGGCCAAGGTGGAGGAGGACCTCGTAGAGGTTGAGGACAGTTGATTTGATACAATTGCAGAGGGCCAAGACACTATGCCCACTATTGCACTAACTCAACACGTCTATCGTGCAAGTATTGCATGATGTTTGATCATGAAATGGAAGACTGTCCTATGCTGATAGATAGAATACATGATAAAGGGTTGCTACCACCTCCACCGACTCAGAACCTACATATGATGAGGTCTGAGTCGCTGGAAGAGGATCCAAATGTAAATATAGTGCTCAGGAGTGGAATTGCGATAGGAGATGGCAAGGAAAAACATCCAAAAGACAGTACATGGGTTCGCAAAGCTCTAGTGAAAGAGGTTGAGTTTGATTTGGAGCACGCACATGAAACCTTCATGAAAGCTAAAAAGAGCTTTGTTGAGGCCTCCACCTCAGGAAGCAAGGATAAGCGTGAGTAGGAGATGGACCCCTCTATGCTCAAAACTTTCCTAGAGACTTGTATGAAGTTACTGCATGATAGTAAGGCTATGGAAGTGTTACAAGATCTCATCAATATATGCGCTGGAACTAGACTAGGTGAGTTGCGTGTAGTACGAAATATTGGCAAGCATAAAACAAGGATGGGATGAGAGATGAGACTGATCGCGTAGATAGGAGAGTATGAGATGGATCAATTTATTTTAGACTTGGGTTCAGACGTGAACGTCCTACCAAAGTAGACTTGGGAACGAATGGGGAGACCCACGCTGTAATGGTCTCCGATTCAGCTAAGGATGGCCAATCAGTAGAATATCATCCCCATGGGGTGGCTGTAGGGGGTGACTGTGGATATTGAGGGAGCAAGTGCGCTTGCTGATTTTGAAGTGATAGAGATAGTGGATGACAACAATCCCTATCCTGTGCTCCTAGGAATTGACTAGGCCACTGATATGAATGCGGTAACCAATCTGAAGAAGTAAAAGATGATCTTTGATAAGAAATCACAACGTGTAATAGTACCTCTAGATCCTGTTGAGGGATCGCGCTATATGGAACCAATCCTCGATTATGAGAGTGATGCTGATTTGGACTGTATCTATAAGATAATGATGTGAAATCAATATTGGGTGGATCCCATTGTGGATGGACAAATTACATGGGATCGTGAGAGTTCCTGCACTTTGGACTCTAATGAAGAGTTAGAGTGCTGACAGAACTGGTTACATGAAGTGACTACGCTGAACTGCAACATGATGACCCGATCGCTGCACTGTGTGTCCTCAGAGGTAAGAAATCTACCTATCTATTATGGTCTGAGTGAGGTAGATATCTTTTTGGATGCATTTGAAAGGGAGGTACCAGAAAAGCAGCATTTCCAAGCATTAGACTAGGCCCTATGCGCTACACCCGCAAGATGGTGGGGTACGCACAAGGGAAGCTTTGATGATTGGCATGAATGCAAGAGAATGATGAGAAATCACTTTGGGAAGCTGAAGATGTGAATGACAGACAAGTATGATGGGCAAAATGATTCACACACGCATTTGGCTAATTGGACACTGGCTGAGAGAGAAGGCTTGGACCATCTTATCGTGTTCACAAGCTGAAGATTATCCAAAGTATAGAAGAACTATTCCACCACTAAGAGCGAAGGGCTATCCATGGTGTATGCACTCTAGAAGCATAGGCACTACTTTTTGGGAGGCCACTTTAAGATGTATACAGATCACTCCACTCTGAAGTACCTAGTCAATAAGCCTATGTTGGGGGGGAGAATCTGTAGGCAACTCTTATTGTTCCAAGAGTATGATTTTGAAGTTGTTGTGAAGCCTAGATAATTGAATGTAGGACCAGACCATCTGTCATGCATCGAAATAGGGGAGGAACCCACTAATTTGGAGGAGGGATCACCTGATGCACAACTATTTGCAGTGCGCATCGCAGATGGTCATTTTGAGGATATAATATAGTTCCTAATGACAGGTACTACACCAGAAGGATACACTGTCCAGAAAAAAAAGGAATTACTATTGCACATGGCAGATTTCTCTGTCATTACTGGGCATCTGTACAATATGGGGACTGATGAGATATTGCGATGGTATGTACTAGAGTTCGAAAGAAGCAGCATCCTCGCAGACACTCATGGGGGCGCCGCGTGAGGACATTGTGCAAGAAGAGAAACCACCCAGAAGATTCTACGTACAGGGTTGTGATGGAAAACCCTCCATTAGGACTCAAAATCATATTGCAAGGCGTGTGATGTGTGTCAAAGGACTGGCAGACCATCGCGAAGGGATGAGATGCCTTTGAATCCTCAAATGACATTGCAACCCTTTGAGAAATGGGCGGTAGATTTTGTAGGACCCATTCAACCACAAGGAAAGATAGGAGCAAGGTATATTATCACTGCGACAGAGTATTTGACTTGTTGGGTGGAGGCAAAACCATTGAAGGATTGCACAGGTGCGACTACCAAGGATATTGATGAGTGATCATGGTATGCACATCTTGAGTGAGACGATCAGTGCACTGATGGAGGAATTTTAGGTATACCACCAGAAGAGCACGTCTTGTCACCCACAGGCTAACGAGATGGTGGAAGCATTCAACAAAGTGCTCGAAAACGCGTTGACTAGGGTTTGCAATGCTAAGAGAAGTGATTGGGACCTATACATACCTGCAGTATTATGGGCTTATTGAACGAGATGCAAGAAGTTGACTCAACAAATGCCCCTTTAGGCTCGTTTATAGGGTTGAAGCGGTAATTCATATGGAGTATATTGTTTCTAGTTTGAGCATAGTAGTGCTCACAAGTATGACGGATCACAGAGCCCTAGAGGAGAGACTCGCATAGCTGGATGAACTGGAGGAAGAAATATTTTTGGCTAGATTTCACCAGCAGGTCCAAAAGCAGTGCGAAAAGGCATGGCATGATCGACACATCAAGCTACGCACATTTAAGGTAAATGACCTGGTTTTGTTATATGATAGTAAGTTTGATAAATTTCCAAGGAAGTTCAGGATGCACTGGTTAGGGCCTTATGTTATTAAGGATATTATCGACGGAGGAGTGGTACAGCTAGTCAAATTAAATGGAGAACCCTTCCCCGAAAAGGTGAATGGTAGTCACTTGAAGCCATACACCAGTAGTCCAGCTATGTGACTAGATGAAGGTAGCACCATGTTAGCACTTCAGGTAGTTGAAAGGAGGCACAAGACTATAAACTACACTATGCGGTTTGGGGAGCTGCGTGATTGGCGAATGGTGTGAAGCAAGGAAGTGTCACTGTGTCTCTGGCAACACGAAAGGAGCTGTGCTACCCAGGGAGAAATCATGCAGGTCAGCCAAAAAGTGACTGTTAAAGTCACTATTCATGAAAAGACGACAAAAGTGAGGCCAAATGGAGTGGGCGACTAGCATTGAAGACAAAATTTATGGCTTAGATCCTTGAAATTTTGCTGCCAATCTGGCATTAATGAACCGTTTTTGGGGGGAAAAGTTGAATTTGAATTCGAAGTGCCCTATAAATTTCAAGTGGCTTCCTAGCAAAAAACACTTCACATTTTGAGAATTGAGTTGTTGCACTCTCAGGTGCACATGAACCATGAATTATTTCAAGATATGATAGTGAGTCTGGTGTTTGAATACTTGTCAAAGGAGACAAAAGAACTAGTGAATAGCATCATGTCAACACACGCAGAAGCTATGGACACTGAAGAACTGGCAATTGAGGAGAATGTGTAGGAAATTGATATGGAGGTTGAAGAAGCTAGAATAAAGGCTGTCGAAGTATTGGCAGAGGTCCCTAAGTCACCGATAACGCCAAGGCCGAAGCCAACCCCAATTAAGGAGACTGTGAAGGAAAAGAAGAGCAAGCAACCTTCCATATTGGTGCGCGCCTCGATAAGGTGAAACCCGCAAAAACCCACTACACAAGAGAAGGGCAAGGCCATAAACTTAGAGGCAGAGGAGGAGGACATCAAAGACATTCCAATGGATGATGAGGATGTGGGGGTTGAAGTAGAGGATATTGAAACATAGGGTGCAAACCTTATTACGTGGTAGCCGGAGTATGTCCCTCTGCACAAGCCTAAATCCAAGGTCCCAAAGGACATTGATGAGAGTAAGAGTCCCCTGCAAACCCCTCTGTTACCGAACGAAATTGCTTTTGATGGTTCGTGCTTGGCCCGAGTGCTGATACTAAAGCTTGAAGACTGGGACTTGGCCGACCACGAGAAGTTACCACACCTGATGACTGAGTAGCTGATGCACTGCATCATAGATACAAATACGGGAATGATAGCATTGGAGCCATGGAGATGGCTCAAGGGGGTAGAGAAGGCATGATTGTTGAACCTACTCTGGGTGTTGCACTATAACTACAGCTCGGTGATAGTTTTGGTCAACAAGCAGCTGTTGTGCTTGGTGCATGATGGGTGTTTGTGGCTGGAGGAGCCGATACCCATCACAAATATGTTGATTCACCGGATAACGCACCTGCCATATAAAGGTGAGAATCCAGTGATGATATTTGGCGGCAAGAGTGGCAAGCATGCTCTCGTAGAGTCACCGAAGGAAAAATTGAAGCTGGTGAAGAAGTCGCACAGGTACGATATCTCCAACATCTACGACCTTGCTATGAAGATAGACATGTAGATCCCTGTAGGGAAGGTGATGCAGAAGTGCCGCACCGATGAGGTGTCAGCACCTGCCATCGCACTCGCATAGTAGTGAGTGGAAGAAGTCCAGTTTAACTGGTCAGACTACCTTCACAAAGAGTTCCTGGAGAACGGCCACAAAGCACAAGAGCAAAGAAAGACATTCCACTACGTGTGGCTCTTGCTGTCGATTTTGATGGTAGTGTGGGAGCTACCAGAGGAAATTTAGTTCCCTTCGGTCACGCCAGACCTTCCTGAACTAGTGAAGTATGCTTCGTTGTGGGTGACCAAGGATGCACAGTGGGTTTGGGATAGCAATATCTTTTGGATCTCAATGGAGATGAATATTAGGATGGCCGTCAATTGCAAGCCATGATTGTCACCCATGGTGTATGCCAACTTGCTCGGCTACACTGATTTTAAAGCTGATTTCCATTGAGTATCAATTAGGGCATGGAAGGACCCTGCATAGAAGTGGTACGATTTGCCGTACTTGGCCATAGATGATGCCATTGATGCAGTGCTTGATCAATGGCCAGTGGAGTGGTGCACTACCACAGACTTGACGGTGGCTGGAAGCAAGTCCTTCGTGCAAAAGAAGGAGGAGGAGGCCAAGTTGAAGATGGTGCAGCTGGTCAAAAAGAGGAAAAGGGAGGCCACTGAAAAGGCCCAGGCAAAGTAGGCAGGAAAATATATAGGTGGCATAGAGTGGGGCTCTAACAAAAGTGGGTAGTCACCTTCACCTGAGACAGAAAAGGAATACACAGAGTAGCACGATGCATACCTTCAGGAGACTTCCACCCACCTTAAGCACCAAAGAGAGCTAGAAAAGGGAGGATCCAGAAAGAAATCCAAGGCAACCAAGACCTCGCTTGACCCTATCACATTGACGGAGGGTGACTTACACGATATCGGTGACACAGTCAGAGATGTCACCGTGGAGGCCCTGCAATAATTTGAACAACAACAGTAGATCATAGTAGGGGCTATCCAAACCGTGTTGTAGGAGTTAAAGACCCGTGCATCGCAAGGTTATACGGTGTCTACTAGCTTGGCCATCAGCACTTCAGAGGCTGCTGATATGTTGTACATGAAGGCTTCCAGTGTGATAGTGCTGCCAGATGGAGCACTAATCATGGACAATGAGGTTGACAGGACCACTATCAGCGCCTTAAAGGGAGTTGGGCTGAACCTGGCAGCACTTTTGCGTGAAGCACTCCACCTCTTGCAGGATGGAGTAATTACAGAAATGAGGGCCCTAGAGCACCACACCCTCCAAGTGATCAACGAATAGTGGATCGACAATGAATAGATAGCCCTATAGAGAAATTCTTCCACCACTACTGAGATTGAGGTGACCAACCGGAGCAAGAAGATCTTGCAGGTCAATGCGGAGGCATGCAGAATGGTCCCAGAGTTGGCCATTCTAGAGGAGGAGCTAGTCGAGGTCTGCATCAGCACTTCCACTAACTCATCGACAATAGTTCTTTGAGTATCTAGCCTTGTCCTCCCCCTCTCGCTTTTATTTGGCTCCTTGTATTTCTCTTGATCATGTAAAAGATCCCACTTGTTCATTTTATGACTGTACTATGACAAGACACAAACTTACTGTTCCTGGTTGGTTAATTACATGCCTTGAATGGTCCAATCCTATGACTGATTTCCACCTTACACTTATTTCATCTCATTAGTCTTATGGTCAATTTTAAGTCGCACCAATGTTTTCTAAACCTTCATTTGTACAAATTTGGGCACCTTCAATTAATCCTTCTAGTTGTAGCCGGTTGTCAGCTGCCAAGCCTGATCCGTCACAGTAACAAATTTTGCATTCCCAGCCTAATCGCTTTTAGAAGCACTCTCAAAGTATTGTTCCCCTATTCTCGATTTGGACAGTTCCAAACTAGCTTGGATCTGTGACAGAATCTTCATGTCTCTTCTTTGATGTGAGACTCTAATTCCATTCTCCAAGTCCCCCACCAACTTTAATGTTTCCATCCCTTTACAATCTTTTATCACCTGCATCAAATTCTGATATGACACCTTACTCTGTTTTAACCATTATGTTCATGCTTGTAAAATACCCTGACCAAGTTTGTTCTTCTATTCTCTTTTCCAGAAAACCTTCTTAATACCTGCAAAAGTCCATGTCCAAGTTTGTTCTTTTGTTCTTTTTTTGGTAGAAAGAGATTTCAGGGAAATTAAAAATACTTCAGCTATCTGGTTATGAAAGGAAGAGTTTTTCTTCTATAGATAGAGGATAGAGACCAAGTTTCCTTCTCAGGACACATTCAGATCTGCAAATTTTAAAATTTTCACCCACAGGCTGGCTCTCACAGCGTTTTATTTTTTCTACAAGAGAAAAAATGTTTTAACAGGAACTATGGTGGAGAATATTGACGTAGAACCGATCGAGAGATTCCATGCAACACATGAAAACTGTTGTTTTTGACTCACTGCAGACTTGTCTCTAACCCTCCAATTCAAAATAGCTCAATTCATCACCTTTTTGGAGTATATCATGCATGGAAGACTGTTTCTGATCCTACCTTTCTCGAGACTCCAAATCTGTCGAAGAAAAAACAGGCTTCTCTATTTCGGAAGGCTATGCCATACTTCCTATAAAAGACCCCCCCAGTTCCTGTAGAATGCCACTATGCCTCTGAGCGAGCCCGATACACAACAGAATCTTGAAGACAGGTAGAAACCAGTGGAGGATGACTAGTTCATCATTTTGTGGAAGCGGAGGATGCATACTTCAGTCAAGTGCAAATGAAAAGCAGGTGGTGTGAGTTTCAGCCGAACATTTTTAATTGCGGCATGATTCTTGGTGAGGGAGTGAAGTGGCCTGGTGTACATGGCCACATGCAAACTGCAATGCTATTTATTAACTGTATGTTTTCTTCTTGATCAGTTGCATTGGAGTTCAAATGGCCAACACTCCCTGTTTTTTATTTCACGTGAGTTACCTGTACACAGATGCTGCATGATTTCTAGCTGAGCACTAGAGAATTGGATGAGGGTGGCTAGTTGGCCGACCACCAATTTTTTTAACCACAACCATCTCATTATTCACGCAATTCTCAAATTATATTCATGCAATCAGAGGAATGAGTTTAGTCACGTACATGGAAGTTGAATGTGGCTGCTGAGGTGCTTTTTGCTGCTGCATTTGTTTATGTGGTTGCATGATGGCTTGGTTGCTTATTCATGGCCATTTTTGTTGTGCAGGTACCCTCTAGCCAGATCTACGCTGCAGGAGTTTCTTTCCACGTTCAGACTTGCACCCTCAAGCTGCTGCTGTTGAATTTTCACAGGACAGAAACTTGTTTTCTCCATTACTGCCAAACGATAGACCGGATCATTCTAAAACTTTCTAAGCATGTTCCTATCATCATTATGCACCTCCCATAAAATTACGATCAATGGATGCATAGGTTTCGAGAAAAATGGGAAATGACTGAATATTACAAAGATCAATTTCTCAGAAACCGTGCATCGGAATCAAATGAAACTGCTTGGGTAGGTTACTGTCACCCATATGCATCTCCCCATGAAATATGTTTCGAAACGGATGCACGGATATGGATAAAATGCAAAAATGGCTGAAGGTGATGGGGGCTGATTTCTTGGAAATTGCGCACCGGAATTGGCTGAAACTTCTCAGGCATGTTGCCATCACCCCTATACAACTCCCCATGTAATAGTTTTGCAAATGGATGCACGGCTTTCAAGTTAGGGCAAAACAAATTTTATCACTATGTATTTTTGCTTCCAAGCATTCTGCAGTTTTTTGCATGGTAAGAAAAATGAGCTTGGGTTGTGATGCAGGCATGGAAATGATGGAGGAGGAGTTTGAAGAAGGTAGGAGGACTTATGAACCCTTTAGGAAGCTATCATGTTTTCCAAACCGCCTTTTCGAAATCCATTTCTTGCTCCCTTTAATTTCTACAGGAGCTTCCTAAAGAAGCACAATGAGGTGGAAAAAATGATGGAGAAAGGTGAGGGATGGAAATTGGGGTGCTTGCAAGCCTAACCAATAGATTCCAACCATCAGATTCCCTTTTAAAATTGAATTTGGTTTTTCCAAAGGTTATACAGGGTTTTTCCTGTAGAATTTCAGAACTTCCTGTAGAAAGCCCAATCTTGGCCCGAATGTGACCAAATCCTAGGAGAGATGAGTGGCCATGGAGGGAGTGTCTGAAGGGATGTCCTAGAGCCTAGTACAAACTCCTATCCTTTTTTTGCGCGACCCTCCTTACTTATAATGTATTCCCTGCAACCTACAATTATTTTGCAAAGATTAGGCGTGATTTCTTTTTTCTCTTTTTTCTGTTTTTTTCCTTCTTTTTTTTTATACAACTAGGGCACCTCATGGAGGTTTTCACCCTAATTGCCTGCCCTGGCCGCCTCCAAGGGAGGTTTTCACCCAAGGATCTTATTCTCTTTTTCTTTTTTTCTTTTTCTTTCTTTTTTCTTCTTTTTTTCAACCCATTAACCGCCTCATGGAGGTTTTCAATCAATGAACCAATCTAAGGCGCCTCCGAGGAGGTTTTCACCTTAGATTTTTGCCCTCTTATTTCCATTTTTTTCATTTTTTCTTTTTTTTTTTCTTTTTTTTTTCTACCCTACCCTACTTGAGAAATAAAACTGTTCTCAAGTATAAGAATACTTCCAATGGAGCCATGTGCACATCGAGATTAGAGACAAAATGTGGGAGGCTTGAAATGCATGCTTTGACAACTATCTGGATTTTAGAGACCAACTGATTTGACTTTGAAGGGATCAGACATAGGTAAAGAAGAGAGTACTGCTGCAACTTAGTGACTGTCTGAAACCATATCTCAATAATACCTCTGATATCCTTGATCCTTTTGTTGATCTGAATCATTCTCCATATCTTCTTCTATCATGACCTTGACATCTTCCTCGTTTTGTTGAGTTTTCTCTTGAGTACATGGAGGATTTGATGGTAACCATGAGGGAGCTCTCTCGATCTCTGATTCTGATGTCTTCTCTTCATCAAGTGCAGCCCATGGTTATTTGATCTCCTCATTTGAATCTTCTTTTACTGGATGTGGTCCTTCAATGCTGTCAATATAATCTCTTTCTAGCAATACTCTTCCTGAGCTATGGTGAAGATCATTGAGCTCAAGAGGAGTCATTTGGACATGTTGTGCTCAGCATTACAATCGGGTTGAGCTACTCAATGTGCGGAGTTCGAAATGGTGGTCGGGTGGTGAGTGGTTGTTATTTGAGATGGATGTGGAGGAGTAGGAGGCGCCGTTCGGTTGAACATGGTAGGGAAATGAGCGAAACTGGGCTCCACGCCTATGAGGTGCATTCCACTGAGGCTATGCTGAGGGCATAAGAGTGAAACGAATGAGCAGCTGGTTGGGCATAATATGGATCTGTGAAGGAACAAGGAGGAGGTGTGAACCAGAAAGGATGAGTAGGGGGACCCCAAGAAGGCATGAAAGTGGCTTGATAGGGGTCGTAATAGATCTTGGATGTCCCTTGCATTCCCTACTGGTAGGTTATGGGTCCATGTGGCCTCCTTTGATTCAGGTAATAGAGTGGTTCAGTGACTCCTTTGGCTCTCTGATATGCAGCTTTAAGTCTAGGCAAGCAAGGGCACTGATTCGTAGGATGGTATTCTTCACAGAAGAAACACACTTCTAGGGAGTGCATTAGACATTCGTTCCTAGGATTCTTTCTAGTGCACCTAGGACAAAAGATGTCCAAAGCCCTCTTGGCTTCCTCTTGCTTCCTTTGGATCTGCAAGGTATCTAGTTGCATGGCAAGAAACTGCCTCACCTCGCTCTTGAAATCTTCCATCAAATTCTCACATTCACCTCTAAGGATTGAGTTGGAAGAAAAAGTACTGCTCCCAACATTTCTGCTTGTAGCCATTTGCTCCAGTGGAATTTTTTCTTCTTCTTCTCCCCTAGAGGTTCTTTAAATATGCCTTGATGTCTGCCTAGGGGTTATTCTTAATCACAACCATTGAAGAAGAGAGAAGGTTGGCTGTGTGAAGCAGTGGGGGGTGTTGTGCAAGTATTTTTCTGACTTATCTCTACTCCTACTAGGCATGAAAGGAAATCTTTTTGGTTGATTTTTTTATTTTTCTTCTTGTACCTGTAAAACTAATATAGATTGAACTGCAACTAACTATCTTGCTGAAATGAAAATGTGGAACTGAAATGACAGCAGGAAATGAATAATCTATTTTGCTCAAATGAAATTGCAGGAATGAAATGCTAGGCTACAGTTGCGGAATTGAAATGCTAATCTACGCTTGCAGAGTTGAAATTCCGGAATTGAAATGCTAATCTACGCTTGTAGAAATGAAATTGCGGAATTGAAATTCTAATCTATGAAAGCAGGAAATGTCTAATCTACTTTTGCAAAAATGAAATTGCGGAATGGAAATGAAACAATCTACTCTATGCTTGCTGAAATAAACTACTTTTCAGAAGGTTGTAGTAGAAAATATAAGAAAAACAGCAATCTCCAATACTCTGACGCGTCCTCGGCAACGAAGCCAAAAGGATGGTGGGATCCAGTATTTTAGCAATAATGCTTCAACTCTTGGGACTCCCTTTTTTACTTTTATCAACCCGGTAGTTTGTAACAAACTTGGAAGCGACGGTGCTGTATGCACAAGTACTAACTCTTGCCGCAGCTGTCACTTGGTCAGCTGGCACAAGTCCACTAGGGGCTTAAGCCAACTTCTATGAGCTCTAAGAAGAAGCTTTTTAACTAATGGATGAAAGTTAACTCAAATGAAGCTATTCTACTTGCAAAAGGAAACTAAAAAGCTGAAAGGAAACGCAAACCCTAGTAAACCCTAATTTTACCATCTAGCCCTACTGATGCAAAAAAGAGGATGCGAGCTACTGACAGAGGTTCCATTGACTTCTAGGAAGGAAAAATTCATGTGTCTAAGTTATCATTATCTGAAGAAAACATATTTTTGTATTTTTAAATAAGTTGTCAGAATTATCGTGCATGTGCTTTAGCTATTTTTGATTGTGCAGAGGTGGATCGGTGAGAGAAAATGCTTGCAGGAGGTTGGGAAGGTTCAGAGAGGGACTAAGGGGTCCCTAACACCCTTCTTGAGAGTTTCACAGAGTTTGGCCTTCAAGAAACCACTTTTATGAGCTTCTACATGAAGTCTGCAGGGGTTCTACAGGATGTTCTGGAATTTCTACAAGATGTCTGTAATTTTCTACAGGATGTTCAGAAATGGGATTTTGGAAGATGGATGGAGGGAGAAAGATGAAGGAGTGGGTATGGAGGTGAGATAATGGTGTGAGAAGGTCCAGGTTTTGGTGGATGGGGATGAGGAGTGATAAGGACAGTTGGATTTGTTTAAGGAGATATAAGGCAATGCTACACAATAATATGGAAAGTAAGTCAACATGAGGGAACGTGGCAAAGGTAAGGCAAGGATCTGAAATGGAGGATGAATTAGGTAGGTTGGATGGAGTATGGGCAGATGGAGAAGTATGATAGGTGCTCTGCAAGTTATTTTTCAAACTGAACAAACAAACACTTAGAAAACCTATGACCTAGTTACGTCACTTTAATCTGACCTAAGTAACAGCAAAAGGAAATGAACAGAAGTTTATTCGAAATGGAATACGTGAAATAACTATGCAACTAAGAAAACATAAACTGAAGCATTTAAACAAAACTAATATCAGTGTCTGCAAATGAGAATTCCAACACTAAGGATTGCATGACAATGCAAAACAACGTTTTTGGTGGCAGCAAGGTCACCTTGGTCCCAGCTCATGATTCCACTAAGGGGGAGGTGAGATCCAAGGTGCTTGGTAGCCTTTTTCTGAAGATCTTCCCTGTGATTAACCTATCAAGTAAATCTGAACATGAATAGCTATTCTAATCATCAAAAACGACCTAAGTAACGAAACAATATTTTAATCTAAATAACAGATTTTATTCTAAGAATGCAGCAAAGACACATGAAAGTAAACAAAGGAGGTATTGGGCAGTTGAGATGGGCCCAACCCCAAGAGCTACAGCCTCCTAAGAGAGATTAGAGCTGATGCAAAGCCGGATTCATCTTTAGTGATCAAAAGAATAGTTACATTCCAAAAATTGTCCACAAGGAAAACTTGAAAATGTGCTGAAATGCAGAGCTAAACTACTGCCTAAAAAATGACTAAAAACCGAACTACAAACTAGCTAACTTCTGCCTACAAAGTGACTAACTGAAATGAGGTGCTAAGCCCTCCTATTTATACAAATTGAGGACCCCAATAGTCCTCCTAAACTTAGGGACTCGGCTGCCCAAAACTTGCAGTTAACAACAGTCCTACTTGACTTGCTTGGCTACCCTTGTGATAACCGATTTAGTGGCCCTTGAACTTCGAGCTGATGGTGGAGAATTCGTGCTAAGGGCCCATAAATGAAGGGGACACCTTCCTACAAATCCTCTCCCTTGTTCTTCCATGAATTTGGCTGCCAAGTGCTCATTAAAACCTTTGATTTTGTCTCAAAATTGACCAAAACACTGCAAAAAGCACACATTAGACTTGTTGGCATAATGACTAACCCAGTTCACTGTATTAGCATAAATATAATAAAAAATATGCAATAAACTAATGAGAATGGTGGATTAAGTTGAATTAGGAGGCTGAATGGCCCATATAATTATCCATTTTTGGGGCTCATCATCACCCCCCTACTGAAAGTGTTTCTCATCCTCTGAGCAATTAATATATCTCTTCATCTTTGATGGCCCTGGTGGCCTCTTTTTCATGCCAAGCTTCTGAATTGATGTCCTCTTCTTGGTCATGAAACCATGCTTTTCTCCCTACTTCTTCCCGCTGCTTGTGCTCCTTTTCTTGTAGCAGTTTTGTTAAAGCCTAAACCTCAGCCTGTAGCTTGTCCTCTCTTTGTTGTTCATCAGATGTTTCCTTATCTTTCCTTCTTCCTGTGATTGTTCGGCTGCCTTTCCCTCCAATTTCTTGGTCTCTCTTAGCTTAGCCCGAGCTTCCTGTAGAGAATTCTCAGCTTCCTGTAGAACTGTCTCAGCTTCCTGTAGAACTATCTTTGAGTCCATCATTTGAATTCTCTCTCTCCAAGTGAAGGTTTTTGGCTTCCTCATTTATAGGTGATGGATATCTTTGAAGGAGATTCTTCCTTTTGTTTAGTTGTTGTGTCCTTAATGACAATTGGCGCTTCTGACTGTGGCTGGAGTCTACCAGTTTTTATCTGTGTGCTTCTTTCCTTAAAATACTTGGAAGGCTCCCTTTTTCGCTTCCCTTTTTGTTTTGGAGATGTGCTTAAGGTAGCCAACATAGCTACTGCCTCACTGGCCAAAATCTCAGGTGATTTCTCCTTTTGTTGCTTTGTTTCCATACTTCTTGTAGAAAGTCCTGTGTTGACTATTTTCAGGCTTCCTGTAGAAACTGTTTCCGAACTTCCTATAGAAACTGTTTCCAGACTTCCTGTAGAAACTGTTTCTAGACTTGTTTGGCTAGATGTGCCTTTCTTTTGTTATCTGAGTGGTTGCCTTGGTTGTTCCCTCCTTTGTTTAGACTTTTGCAGTCCTCTCTGCTCTATTCTGCAATCGCTTTTTCCGGGGTGTTTGTGCCATTGTTCCTCCACAGTTTTAGGCTTTAGCAATTTGGCCTTTGCTCCTTTTCCTCTCTGTTCTTGCCTTGCCTAAATATCTTGCGTTTCTTCATCATTGGTTTCCTCATATTTTTCACTGTGTTCTTCTTCCTTGCCATCCTTTATTTTTCTTCAGCACTTCCACTAACTCATCGACATTAGTTCTTTGAGTATCCAGCCTTGTCCTCTCCCTCTCGCTTTTATTTGGCTCCTTGTATTTCTCTTGATCATGTAAAAGATCCCACCTGTTCATTGTATGACTGTACTATGACAAGACACAAACTTACTATTCCTAGTCGATTAGTTACATGCCTTGAATGGTCCAATCCTACCACTAATTTCCACCTTACACTTATTTCATCTCATTAGTCTTATGGCCAATTTTAAGTCGCACCAATGTTTGCCAAACCTTCATTTGTACAAATTTGGGCACCTTCAATTAATCCTTGTAGCTGTAGCCAGTTGTCAACTGCCAAGCCTGATCCGTCACAGTAACAAATTTTGCATTCCCAGCCTGATCGCTTTTAGAAGCACTCTCAAAGTATTGTTCCACTATTCTCAATTTGGATAGTTCTAAACTAGCTTGGATCTTTGACAGAATCTTCATGTCTCTCCTTTGATGTGAGACTCTAATTCCATTCTCCAAGTCCCCCACCAACTTTAAGATTTTCATCCCTTTACAATCCTTTATCACCTGCAACAAATTCTGATATGACACCTTACTCTGTTTTAACAATTATGTTCATGCCTACAAAAGACCCTGACCAAGTTTGTTCTTCTATTCTCTTTTCCAAAAAACCTTCTTAATACCTGCAAAAGTCCATGTCCAAGTTTGTTCTTTTGTTCTTTTTTTGGTAGAAAGAGATCTCAGGGACATTAAAAATTCTTCAGCTATCTGGTTATGAAAAGAAGAGTTTCGCTTCTATAGACAGAGGATAGAGACCAAGTTTCCTTCTCAGGACACATTCAGATCTGCAAATTTTAAAATTTTCACCCACAGGCTGGCTCTCACAGCACTTTATCTTTTCTACAAGAGAAAAAATGTTCTAACAAGAACTGTGGAGGAGAATATTGATGCAGAACCGACCGAGAGATTCCATGCAACATAGGAAAACTGTTGTTTTTGACTCACGGCGGACTTGTCTCTAACCCTCCAATTAAAACAACTTAATTCATCACCTTTTTGGAGTATATCATGCATGGAAGACTATTTCCGATCCTTTCTTGGGACTCCAAATTTGTTAAAGAAAAACCAGGCTTCTCTGTTTTGGAAGGCTATTCCATACTTCCTGTAGAAGACCCCCCCGGTTCCTATAGAATGCCACTGTGCCTCTGAGTGAGCCCAATGCCCAACAGAATCTCGAAGATAGGTAGAAACTGGTGGAAGATGACTAGTTCATCATTTTGTGGAAGCGGAGGATGCATACTTCAGTCAAGTGCAAATGAACAATAGGTGGTGTGAGTTTCAGTCGAGCATTTTTAATTGCGGCATGATTCTTGGTGAGGGAGTGAAGTGGCCAGGTGTATGTGGCCACATGTAGACTGCAGTGCTATTTATTAGCTGTATGTTTTCTCCTTGATCAGTTGCACTGGAGTTCAAACGGCCAACACTCCCTATTTTTTATTTCATGTGAGTTACCTGCACACGCATGCTGCATGATTTCTAGCTAAGCGCTAGAGAACTGGATGAGGGTGGCTAGTTGGCTGGCCACCGATTTTTTTAACCACAACCATCTCATTGTTCACGCAGTTCTCAAATTATATTCATGCAATCAGAGGAATGAGTTTTGTCACGTACCTAGAAGTCGAATGTGGCTGCTGAGGTGCTTTTTGATGCTGCATTTGTTTTTGTGGTTGCATGATGGCTTGATTGCTGATTCATGTCCTTTTTTCTTGGCAGGTACCCTCTGGCCGGATCTACGCTGCAAGAGTTTGTTTCCACGTTCAAACTTGCACCCTCAAGCTGCTGCTGTTGAATTTTCACAGGACGGAAACTTGTTTTCTCCATTGCTGCCGAACGATAGACCATATCGATCTGAAACTTTCTGAGCATGTTCCTATCATCATTATGCACATCCCATAGAAAAATTGTGATCAATGGATGCATAGGTTTCGAGAAAAATGGCAAATGGATGAAGATTACAAAGATCAATTTCTCGGAAACCGTGCATCGGAATCGGTTGAAACTGCTTAGGTAGGTTACTGTCACCCATATGCATCTCCCCATGAAACAGGTTTCAAAATAGATGCACGGATATGGATAAAATGCAAAAATGGCTGAAGGTGATGGGGGCTGATTTCTTGGAAATCGTGCTCCGGAATTGGCTAAAACTGCTTGGGCATGTTTCCATCACCCCTGTACAACTCCCCATGTAATATTTTTACAAATGGATGCACGGTTTTCAAGTTACGGCAAAAACAAATTTTATCACTATGTATTTTTACTTCCAAGCATTCTGTAGTTTTTTGGATGGTAAGAAAAATGAGCTTGGGCTGTGATGCAGGCATGGAAATGATGGAGGAGGAGTTTGAAGAAGTTAGGAGGACTTATGAGCCCTTTAGGAAGCTATCATGTTCGCCAAACTACCTTTTTGAAATCCATTTCTAGCTTCCTTTAATTTCTACAGGAACTTCCTGTAGAAGCACAATGAGGTGGAAAAAATGACGGAGAAAGGTGAGGGATGGAAACAGGGGTGCTTGCAAGCCTAACCAACAGATTCCAACCATTAGATTCCCTTTTAAAATTGAATTTGGTTCGTCCGAAGGTTCTATAGGATGTTTCCTATAGAAATTCAGAACTTCCTGTAGAAACGCCTAGAACTTCCTGTAGAAAGCCCAGAACTTCCTGTAGAAAGCCCAATCTTGGCCTGAATGTGACCAAATCCTAGGAGAGGTGAGTGGCCATGGAGGGAGTGTCTGAAGGGATGTCCTAGAGCCTAGTACGGACTCCTATATTCGTTTTGTGCGACCCTCCTTACCTGCAATGCATTCCCTGCAACATGCAACTACTTTGCAAAGATTAGGCCTGATTTTTTTTTCTCCTTTTTCTTTTTTTTTCCCCTTTTTTTGAAAACAACTAGGGCACGTCATGGAGGTTTTCACCCCAATTGCCTGCCCTGGGCGCCTCCAAGGGAGGTTTTCACCCAGGGATCTTATTCTCTTTTTCTTTTTCTCTTTTTTCTTTCTTTTTTCTTCTTTTTTTCAACCCATTGACTTCCTCATGGAGGTTTTCAATCAATGAACCAATCTAAGGCGCCTCCGAGGAGGTTTTCACCTTAGATTTTTTTCCCTCTTATTTCCATTTTTTTCATTTTTTTTTTTCATTGTTTCTTTTTTCTACCCTACCCTACTTGAGAAACGGAATTGTTCTCAAGTATAAGAATACTTCCAATGGAGCCATGTGCACATCAAGATTAGAGACAAAATGATGTGGAGGCTTGAAATGCATGCTTTGACAGTTATCTGGATTTCAGAGACCAACTGATTTGACTTTGAAGGGATCAAACATAGCTGAAGAAGAGAGTACTGCTGCAACTTAGTGACCGTTTGAAACCATATCTCAATATAGCTCTGATATCCTTGGTCCTTTTGCTGATCTAAATCATTCTTCATATCTTCTTCTATCATGACCTTCACATCTTCCTCGTTTTGCTGAGTTTTCTCTTGAGTACATGGAGGATTTGATGGTAACCATGAGGGAGCTCTCTCTCGATCTCTGATTCTGATGTCTTCTCTTCATCAAGTGCAGCCCATGGTTCTTTGATCTCCTCATTTGAATCTTCTTTTGCTGGATGTGGTCCTTCAATGCTGTCAATATAATCTCTTTCTGGCAATACTCTTCTTGAGCTATGGTGAAGATCATTGAGCTCAAGAGGAGTCATTTGGACATGTTGTGCCTCAGTATTGCAATCAGGTTGAGCTACTCCAATGTGCGGGTTTCGAAATGGATGTATGGGTGGCTGAGTGGGGGTGTATATTTGAGATGGATGTGGATGGGGTTGTGGTTGGGTAGGCATTTGGGGTTGCCTTGGTGGAGTAGGAGGCGATGGTTGCGGTTGAGCAGGTGGTGGAGGAAAATGAGCGAGAGGAGTGTTGTACTGGGGCCTCCACCCCTGATGAGGTGCATTCAACTGAGGTTGTGGCTGAGCATAAGAGTGAAACAAACGAGCAGCTGGTTGGGCATAATATGGATCTGTGAAGGAACAAGGAGGAGGTGTGAACCAGGAAGGATGAGCAGGGGGACCCCAAGCAGGCATGGAAGTGGCTTGATAGGGGTCGTAATAGGTCTCGGATGTCCCTTGCATTCCCTGCTGGTAGGTTATGGGTCCATGTGGCCTCCTTTGATTCAGATAATAGAGTGGTTCAGTGACTCCTTTAGCTCTCTGATATGTAGCTTTAAGTCCAGGAAAGGAAGGGCACCGATTCGTAGGATGGTATTCTTAACAGATGAAACACACTTCTAGGGAGTGCATTAGACATTTGTTCCTAGGATGCTTTCTAGTGCACCTGGGACAAAATATGGCCAAAGCCCTTTTGGCTTCCTCTTGCTTCCTTTGGATCTGTAAGGTATCCAGTTGCATGGCAGGAAACTACCTCATATCGCTCTTGAAATCTTCCATCAGATTCTCACATTCACCTCTAAGGATTGAGTTGGCAGAAAAGGTATTGCTCCCAACATTTCTATTTGTAGCCATTTTCTCTAGAGGAATGTTTTCTTTTTCTTCTCCCTTAGAGGTTCTTCGAATATGTTTTGCTATCCACCTAGGGGTTCTTTAATCACAGCCATCGAAGAAGAGAGAAGGTTGGCTGTGTAAAGCAGTGGGGGTGTTGTGCAATCATTTTTTTGAATTATCTCTACTCTTACAAGGCATGAAAGAAAATCTTTTTGGTTGATTTTTTTTTTTCTATTTGTACTTGCAAAACTGAAATAGATTGAACTGCAACTAACTTCTTGTTGAAATGAAAATGCAGAATTGAAAGGAAAATAGGAAACGACTAATCTATTTTGCTGAAATGAAATTGCAGGAATGAAATGCTAGGCTATGCTTGCAGAATTGAAATTGTGGAATTGAAATGCTAATCTACACTTGCAGAATTGAAATGCTAATCTACGCTTTCAGAATTGAAATTGTGGAATTGAAGTGCTAATCTACGAAAGCAGGAAATGCCTATTGTACTTTTGCGGAAATGAAATTGCAGAATGGAAATGAAATAAACTACTTAGCAGAAGGTTACAATAGAAAATAGAAGAAAAGCAGCAATCACCAATACTCTGACGCTTCCCTGGCAATGACGCCAAAAAGATGGTGGGCACCAGTATTGTAGAAATAATGCTGCAACTCCTGGGACCCCCTTCTTTAATTTTATCAACCCGGTATTTCGTAACAAACTTGGAAGCGACGGTGCTGTATGCACAAGTACTAGCTCTTGCTGCAGCTGTCACTTGGTTAGCTGGCACGAGTCTGCTAGGGGCTTAAGCCAACTTCTATGAGCTCTAAGAAGAAGCTTTTTAACTGAAGGATGAAAGCTAACTCAAAGGAAGCTAATCTACTTGTGGAAAGAAATTGAAAAGCTGAAAGGAAATGCAAACCCTAGCAAGCCCTAATTTTACCATCTAGTCCTACTGATGCGAAAAAGAGGATGCAAGCTATTGAAAGAGATGCCATTGACTTCTAGAAAGGTAAAATGCATGTGTCTAAGTTATCACTATCTGAACAAAACATCTTTTTGTATTTTGAATAAGTTGTCAGAATTATCATGCATGTGCTTTCACTGTTTTGACTGTGCAAAGGTGGATTGGTGAGAGAAAATGCTTGAAGGAGGTTGGGAAGGTTCGGAGAGGGCCTAAGGGGTCCCTAACACCCTTCCAGAGAGTTTCACAAAGTTTTTCTTTCAAGAAATCGCTTTTTTGAGCTTCTACAAGAAGTCTGCAGGGGTTCTACAGGATGTTCTGGAATTTCTATAGGATGTCTGTAATTTTCTACAGGATGTTCAGAAATGGGATTTTGAGGATGGATGGAGGGAGAAAGATGAAGAAGTGGGTATGGAGGTGAGATAATGGTGTGAGAAGGTCCAGGTTTTGGTGGATGGAGCTGAGGAGTGATAAGGACGGTTGGATTTGTTCAAGGAGAGATAAGGCAATGCTACACAATAATATGGAAAGTAGGTCAACTTGAGGGAACATGGCAAAGGTAAGGGAAGGATCTGAAATGGAGGATGAAGTAGGTAGGTTGGATGGAGTATGGGAAGATGGAGAAGTATGATAGGTGCTCTGTAAATTATTTTTCAAACTAAACAAACAAACACTTATAAAACCTATGACCTAGTTACTTCACTCTAATCTGACCTAAGTAACAACAAAAGGAATGAACAGAAGTTTATTCGAAATGGAATACGTGAAATAACTATGCAACTAAGCAATCATAAACTGAAGCATTTAAACACAACTAATATCAGCGTCTGCAAATGAGAATTCCAACACTAATGATTGCATGACAAAGCAAAACAACGTTTTTGGTGGCAGCAAGGTGAGCATTCCATTGATATCAACTTAACAAGAGTAGTCCATGGAAAAATACTTGTTCCGGCGGTTGATGATGATACCTTTGTCTTATAGCTCCAGCTGAACGCTCCTTCTCACCGACCCAACCGGATTTACCTCCCAGCCAACTAGGAAACAAATTCCTAGCCAAGGAAACCTCCACAGGTTCCCTAGCGCTCCGTGCCCAAGTCCAACCAGATATAGTGTGTCCTCAAGAAGAATGTGCAAAACTAGATAACAATACTTTCCTCCTCTCAAACCCAAGAAACCTCCATAGGTTTCCAAGGTCTCCTAAAATCATAACAAGTCCAAACAATCACAACCAACCACCACAATCATAAGCAAGACCCCCAACCTCCCCCTTTCTTCCTTCTCCTTTCCCTTTTTATACCCTCCTTCCCTTCTCCATCTCAACCACCTCTCATTAATGTCATTAACTTCTCATCCATCCTTACAGTTGACTTCTCTTCTCCCAAGTAAGCTAGGAGTTACATTTGTAATGTGAGAATGAATATAAAATTGAGAATTTAATGGGAAAGGATCATGTCTTTTCCCAAGTAAATCTAAAAAGTACATTTGGGAATGTGAGGTGTAATTACATGGAGAGGACCATATCTTCTCCTTAGTAAATGTGAGGGTACATTGGGGAATGTGAAATGAATATACATATATTTGAGAAACTGAATTCGGATGACCCACAGTGTTCTTCATTCTTTTGTCGACGTTTCGAGCCTATGCCAAGACTCATCATCATGACTTGATATACAGAGAGGAGAAAAGCGAGAAATAAATAAGGTTAAGGAGGGTTATGATTATAAGCCGACCTTCTTTTTTATTTAATCATATTTATTCTATTTATTTAATATTAATGTCTTTATGTTATAATAATTATTTATCTATTA
>APFE030460720.1:0-13764 GCA_000404065.3 Pinus taeda
AAATAAATTAGAGCTCCAATGCCAAATGGTAAAAATGAATTATCATTTTAGATATTTGTAGTTGTTTTTTCAATTATTTTATTCATATTTAATGTTTTGACCTTGTTACAGTTCAATTTTATCATGAAACTGGTATTTTTAATCCTTTTGATGTTGTTATGACTAGGTTGAAAGTTGTTTAATGAATCATTTTTTGGGGCTCTATAAAATTATGAAAAAGGAACCCCCTAGAGTTCTCTTTCAGCTCTTTTTAGACTCCCAAAATATGAAAATATTTTCGAGCACTTGTCTTTTAAAACTCGTTAAAGTAAATGAAAATACATCTACTTGATATAACCCTTATCTGGACTGAGATAGACTACTTATGAAAAAGGAATACCTTAGTCAAACAAGGCTAAGAGGTTGTCTTGAGTATTGTTTTCTTCCTTTTCTAACTCAAGGGACTATCTACGAAAAGTAACCTTTGGATTTTTATTTTTCACCTCTTTTTCAAACTCTCTAAACATGAAAAATATGTCAAGTTTTCACCTTCGTTGGACTCATAAAAATGTCAAATAATGATGGACTTGTCGATCATGATGGAACCAAACCACTCCTTATTTGGGTTCATTAAATATTCTCAAAGGGATTCATCCGAAGGATGAACTTACAAATCAAGCATATTTTATCCTCCTCAAGCTTGAACTAAAGAGGTATTGACCAGTAATGTTTGGGGAAAATGGGAAAATGGGATACTCCACTTGTTAATGGTAGCGAGACACTGTTGAACATTACACTCTTCCACTTCATTTTCATGGTTGTTGGGTTGGGAAATATGCTTGTATTTTTTTTTATCATAGCTTTTCGAAGACACCATTTTGGTTTTAGGTCAATGCTGCCAACTCCATTTTAGTATGGTCATTGTGTTCAAGGGAAGTCATTCATTCAATATTTGCTACAATACTCTTAAGTCTTCATTCCATGTATGTCATTCCTGATCCAGTTCTGTATAAGCATCATTCTGATCATTCTATCTCAAATCATCATACTTGTTTGTGTCGTTGATGCGAGATACATCAAGGCCCTCGTGCAATGGGTCACTACCTGTCGACTTTAGCTCATTATCCAGGAAGTTGACTTAAAAAAAAACCTTTGGTACATTGGTGGTTTCGTACATCAACAACAATTTTCCTTGCTTCTGACAATAGGTTTACATCATTAGCCTTTGACTGAAAGATTCTTTGTGGTTTTCGACTTCAACTCATTCATTCACACGATATGAATTGTACTAGAGTACCTTGAGAGCCATTAACATCATTAGTGGTTTCTCTCATGTCTGTTAATGGATTACATCATTGGTCGGTAATCAGACGGTTTCTACCATGTTCAACTTCAACTCGTTAATTCACATGGTTAAGCTGATATATTGGTTTGTTGTGTGAACGATATAGAAGACTACGAATCTAGGTTCATCAATCTAGGCTGGGATTTCAAGATTAATACAATATCAAAATGTATGATGGCTATGATCATATAGACAATCATCCAGTCATGGGTCCACCATTATTCATCCGTGGACATGTCTTTTGGTCATTGTACATGTAACGTTAGCTTATGTGTTGAGCATGGGTATGCCTCCCTCAACAAAGATATCATGATGTAAATGTATTGTAACAAATGTTGATCTTCACCAATTTTTCTAGACCCTGACTTGTCACAAGGTAAAAAACTTCATTCATTAGTTGTCATATCTGACTTTTTTCTTTAGGGAGAAATCTGTTATAGGCCACTTTGTTGCATCTAGTCAATAGGCCTTTAAATGGGACCAGTTCACATCCTTTAACATATTGCCATCATCCCTACACAAAGCCCTAAGCATGACTGTGCTAAATCCCTGAGTTTCTACTCTTGACTATTGAGTTTCCAAGCTTTTATCCTGGCCCTTTAGGGACCAACTTTAACCACCAAGATGACCCTCTCTACAATTGCATTGATCATCAATAGGTTGCTTAATCTTGGGGGTGTGTTGATTCTATAAATTCAGGAAAAATAAAAAGAATCCCAAAGCTTCATCTTCCAGAAGCTTCCTGAGGTTTTTTTAACCATTTACCTTGGATAAGAGTCTCGAATCCAATTTGATCCTACCTTGGAGTTTTCACCTATTATCCCTTAAGATCATCCTCCCGTCTCAAGTGGATTTCAAGCTTAGATTGGTAAATGGATAAGAATTCATGAACTACCTCCCTCATCTGTATATTTACAACCATCCATGGACAAGGGGTTGGATTTTGGAGATAGATTCTACCCTTATGTTGCTGCTTTGAGAATCATTATTCCAAGCATCAGGGTGACATAGAGGAATACTTTGTGGCAAGGAAAGGGAAAGTAAAATTGGGGAGCTCTTGTACAAGATCAACTCCTATTTTTGGTTGTAACTCTCTCCATTTCTATTAATACCAAGATAAGACTGTTTTCCTATATATGATATTATGGATTCATGTATTTCAATACCATGTTGATCTATTGAATGGAGTGATTGGATTATGCTACATAGATGTCATAGATCTTTGGCTTGTCTTGTTTTATTGTGCAGGTTCTAATTATAGTGATCAAAACTAGGACTGGAGCATATAAGCCGAGGAAGGAGCGAAGCTTCCGAAGGATTCCAGGTAGGCCTCATCCTATCATTAAATTACTTTAAGGAAGACATTGTGTCCTTTTCTTTCTAGTTTTCTATGTCAGTCCACCAGATCTAGGGATTACACTTTTGTCTGTAGTCGTAGATTTTGTATAAAAGAAAGGATATTGAGGATACAAAAGACTTGTAGAGTTATCTGGTTTTGTAGTAGTTTCAAGATGTATTTCCAACAAATATCTTAGAGTTACCGCCTCAAAGTGAAGTGGAATTTTCCATTGAGTTGATGCATAGAGCAACACCAAACTCAAAGGCATCATACACGATGATCACTCTAGAGTTGGTAGAATTGAAGTTGTAACTTAAGGAAATTCTTGATAAGGGATACATTAGGCCAAGTGTGTCACCTTGGGGTGCACTAGTATTGTTTGTGAAGATGAAGGATGCTACTCTCAGGTGGTGTATTGATTATAGGAAGTTGAAGAAGGTGATGATTAAGAGAAGGTATCCTTTTCCATAGATTGATCATTGTTTGATCAATTGAATGGAGAATCAGTGTTCTCGAAGATTTATTTGAGATAATGATATCATCATATATGCATCAAATAAGAGGACATCTACAAGACTGCTTTTTGAACTAGGTATGGGCATTATGAAATTGTTTTGGTTCCTTTTGGTTTGACTTGTTATAAAGTGTAGCAAGGAAGGATCAATTTGAATTTAGCCTTAGTCAAATTGAGTGAATTGAATTTCCACATCAACACAACAACTTGGTGGCAGTTAACTTGTGTGATATGGCCCTTGTCTACTAGTTAGCCAAGTAAATTCAAGTTAGAGGTTTGGAGTTCAGTGATGCATGTGTTAATTTCTAAAGTTTACCAATATAGTTCAGTAATTTTAAGTTGTACTCATTTAAATGGCCTATAACCATTAATAGAGTCAGTTGAAGGTCAATTGTGTAGTGAGATAATAGTCTAACTCAGAGATCTATCAGTTAATTGATCAATTGGCCAAAAATAGCTCATGCATTCATGGAATTCGAAATTCACAGTTGGAGTGGAGGAATTAAGGCTAATGTAAATTATTTGTATATTAGTGAAGTGTACAAGTTTTTTCATGCAGGAAGTTGATCAATCATTGGGAATTGTGCAAGTAACTAGGTACCTTTCCTATTGTTTAGGAGCTAGAATTTGCTCAGAATTATGCAAGGAAATAGGAGGTTGGAGGAGGCATAAAGTGGCTAAGTGATTGCTAGAGGGTCTCATTCATTAGAGAGAACAATTATTCTTTTGCAGGTTGTGCTCAGAGCTGGAGAAAGACATTGTAATAGTTTATCTGTTCAACTGATTAATGTAAAGAGGATTGAGGGGTTTTTCCTAGTTAGGTTTCCGTAGAAATCACTGCGCACTTGTGGATTTTCTTGTTTCATGTTGTTATAAATTGTGATTTGCATTCTGCAGAATAATAGAATAGAATAGTGTCTCTCGTTTTTTAGTTTTAAATATTAAGCAGTTGCAATTTCTATCAAATTTCTAACTGGTATTAGAGCACTAAAATCACATTAGAACTAGTTCAAACTTATCCCTCATGAATTTTGAATTTGCAACTTTATTGTAACACATTTTCTTCATATTTAGGAGAATGTCTTTCAACTAACTAATGAGTTGTTAAGAGGTTGAGTTATGGATCCCTAATTCAAGGTAGATCCAGAATACCCTATGTGTAAACTTCTTAATGGAGCTAGAAGGACGCTAGTGGGTAGATCTTTGAGCCAATGTTTTATGAAACAAAAAGAACCTGTGATCATTGATATTGGAAGATTGACGAGTAGAGAGATTTCCCATAGGGATATTGATACTTGGAGGGAGTTTAGTTTTAGAGGGATAATCTCTATGGAATCTAGTACTTCAGGATATAGGGTGATCATACTCATTATTGCAGTAGTCGCAACAATAGTGTGGAAGAAACAACAGAGCAGTAGCATAGTAGTATCACTAGATCATATTTTTCCATCAATGTAGCTATATCTCCAGGAGTGAGGTGGGGCAATGTCGAGCCTTAACCCCAAAGTTGCTAAGAATTGGGCGGGATCCATATGAGATCATTTGCAGTATACTTTATTCATGGATTGTTACCTTTCTACATGGGCCCACAATGTTTAGTAGCAAAAGGATTAGTGTCAGTTGGTGGAGCAATATAATGAGGAGCACAAAGGCGTGTTGATAGAAGTGTAGGAGGCATAGTATGGATTCAACATCAATGCAGTCTTCCCAATAGATAGTTGCTGAGATACAATTGATTCACTTTTTTTTGGATGCTTCTCAGTTGCAGTTGTTGTAATAGTAACAACAACAATGAGAGTTAGTGATACAACTCAATCCACAAGTGTTGGATAGGAGTGGTACAAAATCCATTTCTTACTAAGAGGGAGTGTTAGAAAGTGTAGCAAAAATGGCTCAATTTGACTTTAGCCTTAGTCATATTGAGTAAATAGAATTTTCACATCAACAAGATAACTTGGTGGTAGTTAACTTGTGTGAGATGGCCCTTGTCTACTAGTTAGCTCAGCAAATTCAAGTTAGAGACTTCGAGTTCAATGATGCATGTGTTGAGTGCTAAATTTTAACAATCTAGTTCAGTTACTTTCAGTTGTACTCAATTAAATGACCTCCAACTATTGATAGAGTCAGTTGAAGGTTAGTTGTATAGTGAGACAACAATCTAACTCAGAGATCTATTAGTGAGATATCATTTTTGGATTCAACTACGTTAAGTAAGTCATTCACATATGACCATTTCCATGAGAGGTAGTCGTAACTGACTAATTTCTCATGATTTGAATAGTTCACTTAGTACTCATTACATCGGGTGATGCTCACAAGGGTGAAGTGGGATTGAAACTAGTGAAATGAGTCACATAACATCAATCATCACTTCCAAGGCTTGCACCCAGTATCCAAGACTTCCTAGGAGGTCACCCATCCTAGATTGCCTCTAGCTCAAGTGCACTTAACTATGGAGTTTTCCCTGGTTTTACGCAGTGCATTATATTAGATATCATTTTCGGATTCAACTGCGTTAAGTAAGTCATTCACGTATGACCATTTCCATGAGAGGTAGTAATAACTAACTAATTTCTCATGATTTAAATAGTTCACTTAGCACTCATTGCATCAGGTGATGCTCACAAGGGTGAAGAAGTGGGATTGAAACTAGTGAAATGAATTAGAGAGCATCAATCATCACTTCTTGGGCTTACACCCGGTAACCAAGACTTCCTGGGAGGTCACCCATCCCAGATCACCTCTAGCTTAAGCACGCTTAACTGTGGAGTTTTCCCCATAATCAGCCCACTTAGCTTGCCACCCCATTTGCAAAACCTTAGTAAGTATTGTGCCTCATGAACCATTCAATCAGAGATCCCTTCATTCATTTTGAATTTAATTATAAGGGGGGTTTATGCAGTGCATTATATTGGATATCATATTGGGATTCAACTTCGTTAAGTAAGTCATTCACGTATGACCATTTCCATGAGAGGTAGTCGTAACTGACTAATTTCTCATGATTTGAATAGGTCACTTAGCACTCATTGCATAGGGTGATGCTCACATGGGTGAAGAAGTGGGATTGAAACTAGTGAAATGAATCACATAGCGTCAATGATCACTTCAGGGGCTTGCACCCAGTAACCAAGACTTCCCGGGAGTTCACCCCTCCCAGATTGCCTCTAGCTCAAGCGCGCTTAACTGTGGAGTTTTCCCCACAATCAAGCCCACTTATCTCGCTCCCCAATTTGGAAAACCTCAGTGAACTGATCATTCAGCCAAAATTGTCTCATGCATGCAAGGAATTCTAAATTCACAGTTGGAGTGGAAGAGTTAAGGCTAATGTAAAATTATTTGTATACTACTGGAGTGTACAAAATTTTGCATGCAGCCAGTTGATCAATCCTTGGGAATTATGCAAAGAAATAGAGACCTTTCCTATTGTTTAGGAGTTGTAATTTTCTGAGATTTGCGCAAGGAAATAGGAGGCTATAGGAGGCATAAATTGGCTAAGTGTTGTCTAGAGGGTCTCATTCAATAGAGAGAACAATTATTCTTTTGCAGGTTGTGCTCAAAGCTAAAGAAAGCAATTGTAATAGTTTCTCTATTCAACTGATTAATGCAAAGAGGCTTCAGGGGTTTTTCCCAATTGGGTTCCCCTAGAAATCACTGTGTACTTTTGGTTTTTCTTGTTGCATGTCTTTGCATGTAGTTCTAAATTGTTAGTTACATTTCATAGAATAGTATAGTAGAATTGTGTCTCTTGTTTTTCAATTTGAAATCTTGATCAATTGCAATTTCTATCAAATTTCTACATGACTAATGATCCAGCTACTTTCATGTGTTTGATGAATAGTGTGTTGCATCCTTATCTGGACAAGTTTGTGATAGTATTCATTAATGACATATTGATATATTCTAATAATGAGGAAGAGCATGAAGAACATCTTGGAACACTGTTAAGACTATTGAGAGAGCATCAGTTGTATGCCAAACTTAGTAAGTGTAGTTTCATTCGAATAAAAGTTCCTTACTTGGGACATGTCGTTTCTAAGGAAGGTATAGAAGTGGACCCAAAAATTATCAAATCTATCATGGATTAGGCAAAACCTAAGAATGTAGATGAGGTCAGATCATTTATGGGATTAACAAGTTACTACAACACATTCATTAGGAACTTGTCACAGATTGCCTATCCTATTACATCTTTGCAGAGAAAAGGAAAAAAAAAATGAATGGACAGAGGAATGTGCAGATAGTTTTAAGCCGTTGAGGAAGTTTCTTACAAATGCTCCATTTATAAAGATTGTAGATCTCAATAAAGAGTTTGTTGTATGTATAAATTATTGCAAGAGGGACAAATGGTATGCTACGAGCTAAGGAAATTGAATGAGCATGAGAATAATTATGTGACTCATTATCTTGAGTTGACAACGATCATTCATGCATTGAAGATGTGGCAAAACTATCTTCTGGGAAGGCATTTTATTCTAATGAGTGATCATAGTGGGTTGAGGTACTTGTTTGACCACCCTAATCTGAACGCTAGGAAATTTAAGTAGTTTAATACATTTAGTGAGTTTAACTTCGAGATCCATGACATTAAGGGTAAAGAGAATAAGGTTGCAGATGTTATTAGTAGGAGAGTGCAAGTAAATCACATTGTAATAGTAAGTTCATATGGGACAAACTTGCAGGAATGGATCTTGTAGGTAGGGCAACATGATGACAAGTATCAATAGTTGTGGCACAAGCTACAACAATAGGGTGAAGGTAATAGGTATCAGCAGTATCATCTCAAGATAGATGGCTTGGTTAGATTTAGGAACAAGATTCACGCACTACATGAAAAAGAACTCAAGAAGCATATCTTGAGGAAGTTTCATGTTAAGTCGTATTCAGGTCACCCAGGATACCAGAAGACTATGACAACAATTATGAATTTCTATCATTGGATGAACTTGAAGAAATAGGTGGTTGAGTTTGTTATGAAATTTTTGGACTATCGGTAAGTAAAGGAAAAGTGTAAGAATCCAGGTGGTTTATTACAACTAATTCTGATTCTAGAGTGGAAATGGGAGGTCATATCCATGGACTTCATAATAGGTTTGCTCAAGACATCAATAAAACATGGTTCCATCATGGTTATGGTTGGCATGCTAAGTAAGGTAGCTCATTTCATTACAGTTAATTCTATGAACTTAGCTGGTAGGTAGTTCATATTTTCATTAGGAAGATACTGAGATTGCATGGTGCTCCTAAGAATATTATATTAGACAGATATGCCAAGTTCCCTTCTAGTTTTTGGAAGGATTGTTTTGCATGTTTGGGGACAGAGTTGGCTTTCAGTAAAACTCGTCATCCAGAGATAGATGGATAGATAGAGAGGGTTAACAATATTCTTGAGGACATGTTAAGGATGTGCATCATGCATCAACAATGAAAGTGGGAAGAGTATCTTCCACTTATAGAGTTTGCATAAAATAATGGGTATCAGGGGTGCTTAAGAATGAGTCCATTTGAGGCACTTTATCCATGAAGTTGTAATATTTCTAGCAGTTGGTGTGATCTAGTGAATAGGATATTGATTGGACCAGATATGTTGGAAGAGATGGAACAAGAAATTCTGGTTATTAAAAGGAATTTGAAGTTGGCATAGGACAAGTAGAAGAGTTATGCAAATCAACATAGATAATTTAAGGAGTTTTAGGTTGGGGAACATGTGTACTTGCCCATCAAGTCGGAGAGGAGATCCTTGAGGATTGGATCATGTGCCAAGCTAGCACCTCGGTATTGCGGGCCTTTTGAGATTCTTGAGAGGATTCAAATACTAGCCTACCGACTTGCACTACCTCCGACAGTGAAATTCCATGATGTTTTCCATGTTTCATTGCTTAAGAAGTACGTCTAGGATGTCGATAATGTGATTGACTGGTTTGTATTGTAGGTGGAACTAGAGGGGTAATTCTAGAAAGAACCACAATGCATATTGCAGTAGAAACAACTCATGCTCTGGAACAGATAATTTGAGCAGGGTAAAGTGTAGTGGAAGAACTTTGGGCCCGATGAAACTACATGGGAGATGGTTGATCAGATGCGGATTTGCACCCTTCATTACTTGTTGGTCCAAGCAAATGATTTTTTGGTATATGTATATGTATATATGGATGTTGTTGTAAATGCATAAATGATTTGTGTTATAAAGCTCCAATAAGTAGTATGATTGTCATGTTTTTCATGTTGATCATGGTTTGCAGTTTTTGTTCACTGTAAATATTTGATTGAGATATGTTATAAAGCTCCATGGCTAGTATGTTTTGATTTCAATGGTTTTCTAGACATAGGTGTCATTTAAAAACAAGGATGGTGTTCCCCCAAGGGGGAGGGGTTTTCAATAGCCCCTGGTTAGTTTCCTATGAAAATAAAAAAATAAAACCAAGGTCATGGGACACGTATTCCAAGCTGAATGTTCAGAAAAACATAGTGATTGTGATTGTTTTTGATTAATTAATGGCTATGGAAATTGGCAAAGGCATTGGAAATGGCATAGTGGCAATAATTGGAATTTTATTTACGAAAACAAAGGAAAATAGGAGAAAAGGGAGATGACGGGTCACATATTTGCATGAGAGGGAAATTAAAGGAAAAATGAAGAAAATAGAGGCCTCAATGATAAAAAGGATTCTAAGGATCAATTCACAATGTTTTGTTAGTTTAGTTATGGAGCTCTCTTCTATTCACATATTCTCTCATACTCTTGCACACTTAGAGAATTCTTGGAGCATGCTAGTATTCAATTGGATTTGGAGAAAGAAGACAAAAGGATAATAAGAAAGCACAAGGGAATAGTTGGATCAACAACTACAACTGGATTTGTTTGCAAGTAACAGGTTCCATATGTGTTTTCCTTGGTTATTTATGGTTGCATGGATTATTCATGTAATTATTTCATTATGTGTTGTCATTGGTATGGAGTATTGGCTCTATTAATAGTTGTTTTGGCCTTGCCTTTCCATTTCTTGGATATCCATGGTGTTGTGAGCTTTTCCATTTGATGGTTTCATAGTTGGTGCTCTTAATTCCTTATTGATTTGGGTTGGAAAAAATGCTCTGGAATCCATGGAACAACTTTGGATGAGTTACTAGTCCTGGAGCCTAGGTTGGGACAAATTCTCTAGATTGGTGGTGGTTCAAGCTACTAGACCTTGGAGTCAGGTTGGACAAACTATCTAGAGCACTAGAAGGATATGGGTTGAGTAACTAGTTACTGGATGTAACACCTCCTCCTCCCAAGTCCACCCAAGAAACTAACCAACCAGGGTAAACATGTGATGAGAGAGGTTACTATAAGGGATTCAATCTCCTTGTTAACCATAAGGAAATGGAGTCGACAAAACACATCAAACAAACTATCCACATCAACAACAACACCTTGATGAGACATGTTAGCCATTGAGACATATTGTCCCTTGGTCGCTTGGATGTTTTAAGCCTTTTAACTCAAAAATCATTCTCATGATATACAAAAGACAACAACCAAAATCTAAAGTCGCTCCCATATGCCTATGTGCCAGCATCCCTAGACTATTTTCACTAGACTTGTGCCAGCGACCATGTGATTTGAACCAGTTTTCTAGCCTAGAATCTCGATCTGTTACAACCTCAAGAATCAATCAAATACATGATGAAAAGATAGACAAATCAAAAATAAACCTCAGGGTTAAGCATGAGCATCTCCGACTAGGACTGACATTATGTCAAACACTTGGCATCAATGCAACCTACAAGTCTAAGATACAAGACAGAGCATAAATGACTGAAATAATTCATGAAACATAAACAAAAGGATCACCTTCTTCTCCATTGAACTATTATATCATCAATTAGGTCTTGGATCCATCCATTTAACAGTTACAAGTAAATACATGAATTAACCATGACATAAACTAGTCATTTAACCATGCTTATAACTAGCATAAAACCATGTAAATATCATAGATATGACAACCATTAAATCTTCATATAAACAAGTGCAAAAGTAAGAGAACTTAGATTTTATTAATCATAGGAAAATCTAACTATGTTCGGGACTTCCACATACCACCCGACCATAGACATGGCTGAACCAAATCTCTCCTTCAGTCAGTCACCCTCGTGCCATATTCCAAGCATGAATGTGGGATCTCATAGAACAACCAATCCAAGAACAACCAAGGGAATCCAGAAGTTAAACCACCTCCACCCTCATCAAACTGTGATCACACCAAAATCAATGCTCTGATCACAACCAAACTGAACTTGGAATGCCATCCGGAATCCATCTCAATCCTTGAGGAATTTTCCATCTCCTTCTCTCTCAAAATTTACCGCAATCCAAACCAAATTAATAGGTCCTAAACTGAGACCAGTCTCTCAGGTTTTACCACAATCCAAACCCATATCAGTATGCCCAAAACAGAGACGTCTCCCTCATGGTTTACTATGTATCCCACTAAAACTGGTCAAGGGATTCCTAGGCCTTCGGGAATGGAACTTGAGACCACCTCCGCCCCCGATTCCGAAATTCATTCGGCAAACCAAAGTTCAAAACTAAGATAACATCCCAACATACCATGGCATCAGGAAAAAGATAAGGCTAGGCTGAAAACCACTGTCATAATCCGGAAAAATCATGCCACCAACAACAAGAGAACCATACACCAACATGAAAAGTCATGCATGTCCAAACAAGCTAGGAAACCACACATGCAAAAGATTTCCTGCAAGTATTCCTGTCGAAGCAATTTGAAACTTTATTTCCTTTCCTTGATCCTTACTTTCCATCCTTTCCTTTCCTTTCTTTTCCTTCCTTGATCCAGATAGATTGCTCCAAGAAAACTCTAAGTGACCAAGAGTGAGAGAGAGAGAGAGAATAATGAGGGAGTTCCAAACTTGAACTGGAAAAAAGCTAGAAAAATCTTCACACTGACAAAATCTGGCCCACTAATCCTCAAAAGCCTTTTTATGAATGCAGCCTCTAATTTCTTCATTTTCCATTATTTTCCTTCAATTTCCTCCTCGCATGCAACCTCTGACCTTTTACCTTCCTTTCCTCCTAATTGCCTTTATTTTCATAAAACAATGTAAACTTTGAAACAAGAACTATAAACTCAAAAGGGGAACTCTAGCCAAAAAACCCCCAAAAAACATGAAAAACAGTGCTAAAAAGGAAAAGTGTGTATACTAGAACGATTTTTTTTTAGGGTCAATTTTGAACATGTTTTAAAAATGGCAGTGAAAACAATTTTTTTGTGCAAAAATTGTGCAAAAAACACCCTAAAAACGAAAAATGTTGATACTGAAATGATGGCTTTTTTTAGGGTCAATTTTTAACATTTTTAAAAAAACCAGTAAAACTGAATTTTGATGTGCAAAAAAAAGTTGTTTTCAGGAAGAAAACACACTAATGTTTTTGGTAGAATAACATTTTTCTTTCCTAAGTACAATTTCAACATGTTTTAGTAATGAAGATAAAGATAAAATAATGGGATTTGAAACACATTAAAATTCTATTAGTTTTCATCCATTTTGTTAAACATATAATAACATGACACTAAAGATCACTAAAATTCTAATTGTTTTCAACCATAACATTAAAGATACAAAATCAAATTGGAATATTTTCAACCATAAAATTAAAAAACCATGACATTATGAACAAATTACATGACTAAATTAATCAAAATGTCATTATTTGTAGATTGAATGAAACATATATTATATCTCTCATTTATTGTTGCATTGTAGATATTCTAAACAATAAAAATCATCATAATTGAAACATATAATCCAACAACATAAAAATGACTCATAACTTTTGATTCAACACCATATGGAAATCAAAATTTTTATTTCAATATATGATGCAAACATCAGTTATCTAAACTGTCTTAGAAAATTATTCAAAATCACTCATATTTTCTTGCACATCATCAGAATTCACATCTTCAACATTGTTCCTTCTCAACATTGTTCCTTCTGGTAACAACCTTTTTAGAATCTCTATTGTCCTGAAGCAAAGAGTTCCTCTCCTTGTTAAATTGAAGTCATAAACAAGTATGTCAACATCCTCCAATTTTAAGAGGTCTGTGCGGCAACGATTTATATTTGTACCCTTTCTTTTTTTCTTTTTCACCAATTTTTTTATCAACTACCATCTCTGGCTTATACACACCATTGAATGGGTGTGTATTTGTGGCATACCAATGTACTTCAACACCTATAACAACTTCATTTTCTGTAATGACCTTTATAAACTTAGAAACCCAGAATGGATAGCCATTGGGATCTCCATCTGCTAGCACTGTGATCATGCAACCCTCCTTAATATCATGTACTTAACCCCTATAAAGGTATTCCATGGGTTCACATTGTGCACGATATCTTCTGGAACTGATATACATCTCTCTTTCCTCTACCTGTGAAGAATTAATAAAACCTTGAGATCGTTGTTGTTCAACAATGTTTCTTTCCTCATGTTCATTTGACACATTTTGTGGCCAAATAAATGGATTTTTCAAAGGTATATCTTCATTTTTTGTTCTTGAAATGATATCACTTTGA
>APFE030460721.1:0-33973 GCA_000404065.3 Pinus taeda
AAAGGATAAGTTGGTGTCTGCTCCCATTCTGAGAGGCCCAAACTGGGCCCTACCTTTCCACATCCACACGGATGCCTCAAACAAAGCCATAGGGGCAGCCCTAGGACAACTTGAAGAGAAACTCCCATATGCTATATACTTTGTCAGTAAAAACTTATCCAAGGTAGAAATGAATTACACGTAACCGAGAAAGAGTTCATGGCTGTGGTCCATGCCCTGAACAAGTTCCGACACTATATCACTGGCTATCAAACATTTGTACATACTGACCATGCTGCAATCCGATATTTAATGAATAAGCCTGATGTGAAATGCTCGTATATTTAGATGGTTACTTTTATTGCAGCAGTTTGATTTGACCATTGTTGATAAACCAGGTAGAGAAAATGTTGTTGCTGACTTCTTATCTAGACTGGATTTGCCTGCAGGTGAAGAAGGAACCGTGGATGACCAGATGCCAGATGAGCATCTGTTTTCCATCTCCATACTCTCCCCGTGGTTTGTTGATATAGCAAACTATCTGGTCTCAGCACAATTCCCTCCGCATCTATCCTCGAAGGAGAAGAGCAGAATCGTGAGAAAAAGTGTCTCATTTACTTGGATCGGGGGCAACTTGTTCAAACTTGGCCCTGATCAGATCTTAAGACGTTGTGTAAGGGAGGAGGAAGTCTTTGACATCCTCCTAACTTGTCACGATGGACCCTGTGGAGGACATTTTGTAGCCAAGAGGACTGCCTTCAAGATTCTACAGGCAGGCTACTATTCGCCAACTCTTCATGCAGATGTCAGAAGATATATCAGCCAATGTGACCGATGCCAAAGGATGGGGAAACCAACCCCAAGGGATGAAATTCCTCTCCAACCTCAGGTGACTCTTGAGCCATTTGAGAAGTGGGGTATGGACTTTGTGGGCCCTATCAACCCTCCTTCAAGGCAAATGTCTTACATCATTGTGTGCACAGATTATCTGACAAAGTGGGCAGAGACCAAAGCAATCAAAGCAGCAACAGAAAAAAGGTGGCCAAGTTCTTAAGAGAAATCATTTTCTACAAATTTGGCTACCCAAGAGAGATAGTCACCAATCAAGGAAGCCAGTTCACCTCCAATTTGATTGAAGATCTCCTTGCTCATCACAGGATCAAGCATAGGACTTCCACCCCATATCATCCTCAAGCAAATGGGCAAGTGGAAGTCACCAACAGAGCATTAGAGGGGATCTTGACCAAGGTGGTGAGAAGCAGCAGAAAGGATTGGGCAGATTGCCTGGTTGAGGCTACCTGCGCCTACAACACCACTTGGAAGACCACCACCAGTTTCACACCCTATGAGCTGGCCTATGGAAAGAGAGCTTTGCTGTCAATCGAGTTTGAGTACAACACCTTGAGAATGGTAGTTCAGCTGGACCTAGACCTCAGCCATGCTCAACAAGAAAGGTTAATGCAGCTGAATGGGTTAGATGAACTTCGAATGCAGTCCCTCCTCCACTCAGAAGTGACTCAACTTCAGAGGAAGGTGTGGCATGACTGGCACCTCAATGACAAACAATTCCAGCCGGGAGATTAGGCTCTGCTATATGATTCTAGACATAAGGATTTCAAGAGAAAACTGAGAACAAGGTGGCTGGGACCATATGCAGTAGAAAAGTGTAATGATAATGGCTCTATTCTTATCCGAACTATTGATGAATAATCCATCCCCATGCTTGTCAATGGACATCGACTCAAGATCTACAGGAAGCCTCTGTCAAGGCAAGAGTTCTTCAAAACTATGGAAAAATCAGTGCTGGTCATAGTGAAGGGTTCTGCCTCTGTTTTGGGCACACCCTGAGCCTCATTTCATATTCTGAAAAAAAAGAAAAAAAAAAGAAAAAAAAAAAAAGGAAAAAAGATCCTTGGGTGAAAACCTTTCTGAGGCGCCCAAGGCAGGTAGTAGGAGTGAAAACCTCATTGAGGCGCTCCTGCTGTCTTTCTAAAAAAAAAAAGAGAGAATGGAAATAAAAGTTCCTGGGGTGAAAACCTTTTCAAGGCACCCGGGGTAGGCGGTAGGGGTGAAAATCTCATTGAGGCACCCCTGCTGTCTCTTAAAAAAAAAAAAAAAAGAAAAAGAGAAAAAGAAGAAAAAATCAGTTGATCTTTGAATTTTTGCAGGTATACAGCACACCAAAGGAGGACTATCAACTCACAGAAATGGGTTCCTATCAAGCTACCAGACAGCCTCTCATGCACATCCACCATGAACACTCATTTTTGCAAAATTTGGGTGCAATCGGATCGTGGTTTGGCCTTCTACAGGAAGCTACAGGACTTTCTACAGGAAGTTCTATATTTCTACAGGAAACTTCCTGTAGAACGTTTGAGTGGGCTAGAATCAACTACAAGGAGAGATTTGGAGCGTTAAGTCAACTAAGGGGGAATGCAACCACCCTTCTCTATCATTCCCCACCCGCTCCACCTCTTTTCACCACCACCACTCCAATCTGAGCAAGCATACCTGCAAATGCAAAGAAAGCTCTGTTTTTCAAATAAGGAAAATTGTATTTCTTTTCAATTTCAGAAACAAGGTCTCTTGAGGCTCGAACCCTCACCTGTTAGGCGACCTCAAGACCTTTCACCTGTGCAATAAAAGTCTAATTATGTTAGCATGCACCCCAGGAGGAGAAACAGCTACAGGATGTCCTACATGAATCCTGTAGCAGCTGATCTAGCTGGAGTACTTGCCACGAAGACACCAGCAGCTCACAGGATCGGTGCATGCCATGTTCGCCACCAGAGGAACGGGTCTCCAAGACTCCCAGCCAGCAGCAGCCAATGAAGAGAAGCTCCAACACCTAACCACAGAGCAGCAGCACGCAGACCCGACATCCATCGTCTTGAACCCTGGAAGAAATCACATCCACGGCCGCACAGGTAAGTAACTAACCTTATTTCGTCCCATAGCATAAACTATACTCTGAATGTGCACAACTTTGAAAATGGGCAGATTGAACAAGGCTGGTTGCCGCTCAACTGGCCACCACAGCCTGTCAAGCGGCCTCGTAGGATCCGAACTGGATCGATTCTGCAGGAAGGATGAACAATTTGCACGTGGGAAATGTCCAGTCAGGAAGAAGCGGAGGTATGACAAGATTGGCAGTGGTCACTCCAGTGGAGAGAATTCGGCGGTTAGGGGCACGCTGGGATATGATTACGGTGACGTCGGCCAACGGATAATCAGGGACAACTCAACCCCGCGCCATGGATTTCGCAACAATTCGAAATCGGCCGGTGGATTTTTATGACGCACTACAATCATTTATAAAACAACATTTCCCAACCGAATGTGCATCCTCTTCCTCTGCAAGCGATTAACCCGAAGTCTTCTACCCAATTCAAGCGTCCTGCTGCCACTCAGAATGGTCCTGCGCTGCCATAAACTCCTCTGGAAGCCAAGAACGAACTTCTACAGGAAACTGCACTATAGGAAACGCGGCATCCGCAGCAGTGCGAACTGTTCACGTCGAGGTGGCGAATTTCAGAGGTAGGCAGAATTTAACCCCCCCATGCAAAGAAAATTTCTTTTCAAAGGTGATGCAATCGATGTAGAAAAGGGGTAGGGAAATTCAAGTGAAATTCTGTCTGGGTTGATATATGTGTCGCTGCTAGAATCGTCGTAGTCATCTGCATGAGCAACTTTCTTCACGCATAAATGAAAATTCCTTCCTGTAGAGGGTGATACCCTGTCGAAACACTGTCAAAATTGTAATTTTTATACCACTGCGTGTATAACGGAGACGTAGCTTTGTGCTCTGAGTGTAAATTCTCAAAATCCTTCTTCTGTACATCTGAGCAGGCAAATTCAGCAGGGTAATCGACCAAAGGTCTCTTTTTTCCCACTCCAAGGAAAGAATCCACTCAGAATTCTAAGTCTGAGAGCGCAAACACAAAATTTGATCATGCCCGGCAGGTTCATTCGTAAGGAACCATCAAACTCAAAGAAGTTACGGGAGACCCCTGAGGTGGTAGAACTATTCTCCCATGCACAGTGGATGTCATTTTGTGACAAGCTCCAGGGGCACGACGATGAAATCACAGAAGAATTCCTTCAGTCCCCAGAGCCGAAGTCAAAAACATTGGCCATCGTCAATTTCAGGGGACTATCCCTCAGACTCACACCGCAGCTCATCAGCAGGGTGACTGATCTTCCAATGGGAATCCCGTGGGATAAGGAGGAAAGGAAGCTGGGTAAGAAGGCTAAAGAAAAATCCTTCTTGCCTGAAGAACAATTCTCAGAGGATAAAAAAGGAGTGAGGAGGACTAGCCTGCAGCCATTCTGGAGTGAAGTCAGCCTCCAAATTATGAAGTATATCACTTGCGAGGGGCGGTTTAGTATCATATATGGTTATCACTTTCGGCTACTCACAGAACTCAGGCACCACATGGACCTCCCCTCGGAGCAGAAATTAAGCATTCCATACTTCCTTTTGCAGTCCATGACTGAATGTGCCACCAAGCTCAGAGAAGGGACACCGGACCAGCTAGCACATCATGGACTTATAAAGCTCCTCGTGGAAGATGCACTCCACACTTTCACTATCCCTCTCTCATGGGAGATTTTCCAGAATATGACAAAGGATGATGACATCCAAGTTTTAGCTGAGGAGCTTACTTCCTCTAGCAGTGAAGAGAAGGAGCCTACTCAGGCCGAGAAGAAGACCAAAAGACAGGACACCCAGGGCAAAGCTCCCAAGAAGGAGCAAAAAGGAACACCAGTAAAGCAAGCTGCCAAAACAGGGGATGATGGGATTGCCCCAACGCCCAGAGAAAAACGACTACAGAGCAGGGCAGAGCGGACTGAGAAAGTCAGGATAGTAAGGGTACCCCTAAGGCTACCTCGGCCAGGATGAAAGAAAAAGTTCCCGCAACCAAGCAAGCTAAAACTGTGCCCTCGATTCCTACAGGAAAACAACAGAGTACCCCTACAGGAAAGCAACAAAGTGCTCCTACAGGGAAGCAACAAAGTGCTCCTACAGGGAAGCAGCAGAGTGGTCCTAGAAGGGAGGGAGCAGAGAATTCCTTCAGGGAAACAGCAAGGTCCCTCTACAGGAAAATTGAAAAAGGCTTCTACAGGAAGCCAGAAAGCAACCACTATAGGACTTTCTACAGGAAGTCCGAAAGGAGAACAACAACAGGAGAAATCAGCTGAAATCCTAGCTAGGGAGGCAGTAGCTGTGCTGGCCACCCTAAGCACTCCTCCCAAGCCAAAAGAAAAACGAAAAAGGGAGACTCCTTTGTATTTCAAAGCAAGAAGGAGTGTGAGAATTAAGACTGGCAGACCCCAGCCTCCATCCAAAGAACCTATCATTATTGTGGATGCTCCTACCACGCCAAGGGATAAGTCCCCCTCCAAAGCCTCCATCACTTATGAGAGGGGAAGCCTGAAAACATCTTCATGGAAGGACAGAGTGGAAAAAATGAGCACACAAGCCTCTCTACAGGATGCTGAGGCCATTCTACAGGAAACTCTGGCTAAGCTCAAGGAAACTGAGCAGATGAAGGAGAAGGCAGTTGAGTCACCACCAGAGGAGGAGGGAGCAGCCAAGTCACCACCAAAGGAGGAGAAACCTGATTTTATCGTGGAGCCAAGCCCACAGCCCAACTTGGGCTCTTATTATAACTTTTTGGAAGCAGGCAGAATTATTCCCCAAAAGTTTACAGTGCCACTGTTTTTCGCACTAGAAGAAGAACGGGTCCGAACCCACACGTGGATGAGGATAGCTAAATCTAAGGGAGTAGCGGATATTGGGCCTCTAGACGAAAGGCTCAAGGAAGCACAAAGGGAGCTGGCAAGAGTAAGGCATGTGGAAAGCTCCCAGCAAGCCAAATTGAGAGAAGAAAATGAGCTGCTTAGGCAGCAGCTCCAGCTGTAGGAATCAGGGAAAGAAAAGGGCATGGTAGCCAAGGATCCCTCAGCAGAGCCTCAAGGGGAAGAAGAGATGCAAGTTGATCTTGAGGAATTCAACCAGCAGCTACAAGAAAGGGGACTGCAGGCAGATATTGAGGTACAATCACTAAGGCAACAGGTGCAAGAAAAGGAGGCACAACTGGTCTGCATGGCCAGTTGGGTAATGGAAGCACTTCAATGTAGGCAGCTGGCTAAATCTTATGGCCTGTACCTCCGGGACCAGTGGCTGTAGTTCCAAATTAATACATTGGCATAGAGGGGTATCTCTCATATCCAGAACCCCCAGCAATTCACAGATTTATGTAACACCAGTTCCTCGGAAGATAAGGCCAAGCTCTCAAAGTTTTACCTCCATAACTTGGCCCTTCCAAACATCACTTTGTGGGACCCCAACACAGTAGTAGGGGACATGCAGCTGATGGAAATGACCTCATGGTTAAACCATGAAGAGAAGAGAGCAGTTGAGGTCAGGAATATCATGGACTGGGAGTTACATGAACCACTACTGATCAGAGCAGAGCCAGGGGACCCCACAGCATTGATATCCGCTCACCAGCACCTAGCAACCAATTCCCAGGGATTACTAGATTACATGGATCGTCAGGCCCATGCCATAGCACACTTCGAGGATATGGAGAGGTTACTTGGGGACAATTGTGTTCATTCTTGCACTCGTAGGTGGAACACATTGTCCCACAGTCTCAAGATTTGAGAATATCACACTCCAACTCGGATGAGGGAGGCCTTGGCACGGGTACCTCTCTACAAGAAGTCTATGCAGAACCTCCAAGCCAGTTGGATAGGCCTCAAGCTAAGTCCACCCTTGCTGTTGGGATTATTAGAGGGAGGATTAGAGGAGGAGGAGCATAAGCAGTGGGAAGAAGTGGAGAGGAAGGCTGGATTTCATGACAGTGTTGAGGACACTACTTCAGAAGCCTGGGATGTGAGAGTGGCCATCAAAGCAATGAAAGATGAGGAGCTAGACTAGTTGCTCAGGGATGAGCAACCCTTTTAGCAGGGGGGTGATGATGAGTCCCAAAATTGGTAACAATTTGGGCTCATTTGGCCTCATTTTCATTGTTCAGCCCTTGTTCAAATCCATCATTTTCTATAGTTTATGCATTATTTCTAGTATGTTTGTGTCTTTGGTACAAATAAGGGAAGTTACTTTTCCTAGACGGTTAACATGTGTCTATTTCAGGTTTTTTTACGTATTGGAGCAAAGTCAAAGCAATCATGAGCTATAAGGCAGCCAAGCCTGAAATGAGGACTTGAAGGAGGGATGTACATGGCATTCAATGACCCTCCCTCGGGATTCTCACCTTCAGCTGCGAGCTCCAAAGACCACCGAGCCGAATCTAGAAGGCAGCCAATCAGCATTTAGAAAGGGGTTGTTTGACTCACAGTTTGACAGCCGAGTTCCATGGATTGAGGAGGCCAGCTAGGTCCCTCGTTATCTATAAATGTTGAGGCCTCAGCCTTCATAAAAAGACTTTTGAACCTATTGTGTACTTTGTACTCTAGTGCTGTAGCAGCTCTATTTTCTTGTAGCCATTTTTGGAAAAACTGTTATGACTCTTTTTGAATAATGATAAGCAGTTTGGTTTCCTAACAAGTCTGATTTTTTTTATAGGAGCCAAAGCTCTCAGGGTTGGGCCCAACCTGAGAACCTAGGACCTCCTTTCTGTACCATTGTGTTTCTTTACGTATCACTGTTTTCTTTCTCTTTTATATTTGAACACCTTGCTGTTAAGTAGATGTCGTTATGATGCTAGAATAGATCACTGTTTATGAATGGTTTTGGTTTAGATGTTTTGGTAGAATAATAACAGCAAGATCTCCAAGAAAAGGAGACAACTACACTCCTGGTTTCACCTCGGCCTTATTGGGTTTGGGGCTGGAATTGAGGAAAACAGGGTTGCCTCACAAAAACACTAGTTTGCTGCTTATGCAATCTTTTAGTGTGCTTGTTTAATGGTAGAGATTAGTCATGGGGTTGGACATCTGAAATGTTTCCTTACATAGATGATGTACAAGGTTTTCTTCCCAAATAAAGTTACTACTCATTTATGTTGATTGATGGATAGAATAGATTAGTTTAGGATTTGATCATTTGCAGGTTTGTGTAGAGTTGATCAAGGCCCACTGTGCAGGGTATCCTCCTCCTTCATCCATCCTCCCAAAGCATCATCTAAGCCTCCTGTTCTATGTCATAGCTAAGCTGCCTTTTTTCCCATCTATCCTTTGTGTCTATGAAACCTTACCTTCTTGCTCATCATTGCCTTAGTCATCTCCGAGCCAAGTCAGCCTTCCACCAAACCTCCCACCAGTCCTCAGGCCATGTTTAGACCCCTATCCTACCTTTATATCCATTCATGTACCTTCCCTCACGCATCCACCTCCTAAAAACCGACTTCCAAGTTTCCTATTGAAATTCTGAAGTTTCCTGTAGAAATTCGAAAGTTTCCTGTAGAACCCCTGCAGACTTCCTGTAGAAGCTCACAAGTGAGGTTTTCTGATAGCCAAACCTTGTGAGACTCTGGGAAAGAGTGCTAGGGGCCCCTTATACCCTCTCTGAGCCTCTCCAACTACTTCCAATCATTCCTCTTCCTTGGTCCACTCCTGCACAGTGAAGCACAATTTAAGTATATGCATGTGAAAATCGACACTTAATCAAGAAAATACAAAAGGATACTTTCCAGAACAAAAGTAGACTAAGACATGTGCATTTTCTCTTTTTAAAGTCAATGGCATCTCATTCAGTAGTCTGTATTCTCATTAGTGCATCAATAGAACGGGCTGGTAGAATTAGGGTTTGCTAGGGTTTGCATTCCTCGTTTTCTTTCAGTTTCTTTTCGCAAGTAGATTAGCTCCCCTTCGAGTTAGCTTTCATCCATCATTTACAAGCCTCATCTAAGAGCTTATCTAAGTTGGCTAAAGACCTGGCGGACTTGTGCCAGTTGACCAAGTGACAGCTGCGACAAGAGCTAGTACTTGTGCATAGAGCACCCTCGCTTCCAAGTTTGTTACGAACAACCGGGTTGATAAAAGTAAAGAAGGGAGTCCCAGGAGTTGCAGCATTATTGCTGCAATACTGGAGCCCACCAATAATGTGATGAAATGAGGTGACAAAATGAGGATAAGGGTGAAAATGGAGTGAAAATGTATGCTAATTTGGAAGTCCAACATACCCCCCAACTTAACTTATTGCATGTCCTCATGAAATCTATTGCATTGATTTACTTTAATCATGACTTGATCTTTTGAATTGTCTTTCTTTTATATGAACTTTGGCTGATGTTAATTCTTATTTCATCTTCGTATAATCATTTGACAACTTTATTCCTTTTGTAAAGTGTCATTTTGAAAAACATTTGATTGCAACATATTAATTTGGTTGGTTCTTGTGTGGCAACCAACTTTTATTAGTATTGGTTCTTGTGTAACAATAGTTTTGTTATTTTTGTGTTGCATCAAAATAGTTTGAAAACATTTAATCAACCATTCATTCTATGATCATAATTTGGAGAACATGTAACGTTTTGAATCATAATGCAATAGTAGTTGTTAGGAAAAGTATCTTGGTTAGGATGGAATGTGTATAAAGGACATATATGACATATGAAAGGTGATATATCATGAAATGTCAATATGAGGTATGAACATGAATACCACTTCCAACTAAAGATATGACAATGTGAAAAAGGAAGTGAGGTACTTTCCAAAGTTACAATTTTAAGCATTTTAAGAAAATGCATGACTAAAAATTAGAAAACCACATACCTTCACTTACCCTCAATGTACATGAGTTGTGGACGCTGAAGAGTGTGGTTGTTGATGTTGTTGGATCACGGAGTATGTAAACATAGAAATTTGGATCTTCTTCTGTGTTCTTTTTGCTGATGACAAAGGTTGAATATTTATTGTTGTTATGACAAATTGATCTGCTGCAAACTTCTGAAATGATGTAGTCTTCACTCATTACAACACCTAATGGTACAATTCTAATCATGCGAATAAATATGTCGATGTCGAACTTGAAGAGAAGTCATTGGATTACCGACCATTGATGCATGTCGTTAACCAATGCAAGGCAACTCACCATTAATGTCAATGAGTGCCAAGGTACCTAAGTACATCTTGTGAAGGGCGAATAGATGAGTTGATGATGAGATGAAATACATCAGTGTATTCCCATAATTGTTGGCGAGAGAGCCTGTCATTAAGGCATACAAGCCTCAAGGTACTATTAAGGACTCTAGCCTTGAACCTAGATAATGTGCTAATGTCGATACACCAAGAATTGTTAGAAGGGAGGCCTTAAGGAATATTCCATCATCTAACTTGAGAATAAAAAAAATAATTTTGAAGGATTATGGATGAGAAATTTTGCAGTGGATCAAGATTTATTTGGAAAAATGAAAAGGAAATGGAATGAATCAACTTTGTAAAGGAGCTGATTTTTTTTATTGATGGGTTATAGGTTAGTGAAAGTGAGGCAGGAAAATGACTACGAAGGAAAATTTATTGACTGAAAAAGTGAGAATGCAATGAAGGTTTTATTTACTAAAAAAGGAGTAGAAGTATAATGGCGAATGTAAAGGGAAATGAGGCAAATTTTTATTGACTGAAGAATCATGGATGCAATGGAGACACTGGCATCTGAAAGGCTTGCAAGTGATGGATCTGATCTTACATCTTGTGCTCATGCATTGATGTTTCATCTTTGATGTTGCTTTGATCATTTTCTTGTGAAAGAAATGTGATCTTTCATAGGCTTTTCAATGATTTGATAGATATTATGACATTTTCCCCTTGGCTTACCCAAAAGCATGTCCTCATGCTTGAAATGGGGTCTTTAAAAGACAATGTTTTCTTGTGGTCATTTGTTTATCTTCCTCGAACCTAAAAAAACTTAGTACTTTTTCTGCAATGAAATGTAAGTTTATCATAATAGAGAAGTGATCAATCTCTCTATTTATGACATTTAAACAAATTCATGAAAAAATGGAAGAATTTATACTTGTGTCGAAACTAGTGCCTCATTTTACCTGTTATATCTTGTCAGCAATTTCTTCTTTCTTTAACTATTTCAAATTCTAATGTTATATTTCTCATTCTTTAGATCTCGTCAAGATATTTCCAATGACGCTTGAATCATCGAAATCTGATGTCTTATGAGAAAGTTGTGCGTATTTGAAATTTGGGTGAAACAGTGAAGATTGTCATTAGGTTTCTCAGTTGCAGGATTGCGCCCTTCCTGCATCTAAAAATATTATCTATCTTCTTTGGCTGAGCCATGACATAAAATTTCCCAGTTTCTGATGTTATTGGCTTATGTCCCTGCAAGACTCAAAGAAACATGATCATATAAAAATACTTTATGAAACGAAAATGCATGTATATAGGATTCAATCTTCCATCTACATGATTCTCTTCAAGGGAATTTGTAAACCAATAATCTTGTAGATGAATCACCCTTATCGTTTTTCTTCTTGAGCCATTTTCAGTGTTGAAAAATGAGCTAGCAGATGGAGGCTGACTATGTAATAGTGATGTAGCAATGGGTGACATGGCAAATGGATGATGTGACATGTTGATTGATGCTATGGCAATGAATGTGCAATACTGGTCAATGTTGTGTTGCCATGTGGTGGAAAAATTGTTGTTTAATTAATGTTGTGTCAAAATTGAAGAATAATTAACAAATTCCAATCCCTACAAGATTTGAACTCATGACCTCCATTATGTAATTTGAATGACTTACTAATAAATCATAAGTCACATTTATGAATTTAATGAAATTTTGGAAATTTTAATTATTTTAAAATGAAAATTGAAACAACAACTTGACAAGTGGTCAATCTAAATCCAAGATTTTTAAGAAATATGATTTAAAAATATTTGCCAAATCATTTTTCATATCTTTTAAATTCATCCTTTCCAAGATTTTTAGGAAAATGAAATTCCAAAATATTTGCCAAATTATTTTTCATATTTTTTGAATTCATCATTTCCAAGATTTTTAGGAAAATAGAATTCTAAAATATTTGCCAAATTATTTTTCATATATTTTGAACCCATCTTTTTTGCCTAGAAAGTGAATTCTCTAACCAATTTTTATTGTATAAAAGCTTGGGAAATGTTTATGATTTTTTTAAGGTTGTAAGCATCGAGAAAATCTCATCTTTGTAGTAAGATTTTTTTTTAATATTTTTTTTTGTTATTTAATTATTAATTTTTTTTAAATTTATTGATTTATTTTTTTCTCTATAGCTTGGCAACACTACTGGGTGGCTGGCCATGGCTCTGTGGCTAAGCCAGTGGATGGCATTTAATTGAAAAACCATTTTTTTCATGCAACCTCACAACTAACACTCCAGAGAACCCTGAAAATCTTTCAAATGGTTATGAATTTTGTGAAAATATTTCATAATAGACATAATTCACCATGTTCTAAGAAAAACCCATGTTTTAGATTTTTCAGATTCTTTTTCATTTCGTCACAAAATGAATTTTAAAAATGACATTTTTAACCTCTCCGAATTTGGCCTTTGCTCAGTTAATTGCCGAGTGAAATTCATTTTTTCTTTTTTAAATCAGGAAAATGCACAACTATCTTTCTTTTTTTCAAAATCAAACATAACATTTGCAGCAATTTGTTTCCTTGGCTTCCATGAATTTTTATTTGTTTACTTTATTCTCATTTTCGTTTTTGTGTTTTTATTTATTTTTATTATTTTTAAAAGAAACAAATAATGATTTTTTTTAGCAAAAGATATACTAACATGAAATCCTTTTTCTGATCTTCCAGGTCACACAATGTGTAGGAGGAGAGCATACTTATGAACTCTTTATGTAATTGAAATCTGAAATTTGAAAAGAAATATAAGAAGAATTTGATTTCAAACCTCAAATTTTAACTTTCTAAACTCTACTTGTTTTCCTTCTTCACAAATATCCCTTTCATTATAGATCTTCGTACCAGTGGTTAGTGAATGAGGCAGCTCTTACTGCAAAACCAAAATTTCCAAGAAAATGAAATCAAATTTGAAAATAAAAAACTTAAAGAAAAAATCTCCAAGCTTGGTTTTATTTTCCTCTTCTATACTATTCTATTTTGAGAACGAGATTTTTTGTTTTTGTTTTTAAGTGTAGGAGTATTTCCAATGAGGCCATTTATGGATCAAAATATCTAGTATTCTCACATCCAAATGTGAAAAATATACCTGAATGTTTACAAGGATATGAGAGATCAATTGCACATTTGGATTAAATGCTAGGATTCGTTGAAGAATGGAAGAATGTTGTGGCCTAGTCACCTTTTGAAACCAATCTTCAATGTAGTCCTCATTCTCTTGGATCTCCTCCAAATGTTTGAATATCATTCTAAATCTCCTATCCATAAATGGATTAGTTCGAAACTCTTATACTGAACAAATTGATTGAAATATATGCATCCTATTTATCATGATTTATATATGCAACTAAAAATGAGATTCAAAGTTAACCCCTATGTATACTTCCCCATGTTACTAAGATCTTGTTGTCACCAAGTCATCCTTTCAACAGGAGTTATATTTTCCAAAGAGAAATACTAGTACTGAATTAAATTCCTAATGCCTAATCCCTTAGCACCATCCTTGGCAACAACGCAAAAATGTTGGGAAATTTAATTGCTTAAATTGCTTTCATTAAATTATCAACCAGGGATACTCGTAAGCTTGTGATGATGCCAACAGAATATATGAAAGTGTAGGCAACTAACTCTATGTCTAACTAAATGATTTTTGATTCAATATAATATGCAAGGGAAGAGGTTCTTGATTGAGGAGGTCTTGGTTGTGCTTCCCTACAATATTATAGATTGAAAAGAAATCAACCATTACATAAAATCAGAAGCCTGAAATAAAGACGAGAATGAATTTTAATTGTTGTTCAGATTCAAATAGAGAGAGAGACTAACTTAGTCCCTTGATTGTCCCCTCGCATACTGATCCAAACTAAACTAAGATTCATCATAAACATTACAAATGAAATAACTTGAAACTTAAAAGAAAAAGAATTAATTTCAATTATCATGCAAATCAAATAGAGAGAGAGCCTAACTTAGACCCTTGGTTGTCCCCTCATATGCTGATAAGATTTTAATTTAAAACCCATTCATCAATCAAAAACAAATCCTCAAACATCTAGGCAATTAAATGAAATAAGATCTATTATGAAATAAATTTTTTCTTTGATCTTTTTAGAGAGCTCAATTCTCTTAAGAACAAAGTGACAAGCTATTCCATAAATTCATAAACTACATTAACACAATTTATATCTAAAACTATAGAAAGAAAATTTATGTAAAATGAAGCTTTATTCTATTCCATCATAAGTTGGATACATGCTCTAATACTTCTACTTTTGGAATGGAGGAGGTGCTCCTATTTATGCAAAAATTTAAGCAACTAAATCATTAATGGGGATCCACTAATCCCTCATATGGTTACAACCAATATGAGACACATATTCCTTTATCCATGATTTTTCTCCATGAGATATGCTTGACCCCTATCCCAAACCTTTTTCAAATCTTCAAGAGAATTCTAATTCGAGTCTTGGAGGCCACATAAAAATATCTTGGAACCTTCCAAATCACCTACACATGTCGCCAAACTCATTCCACCTTTAGGTATAAGAAAATACATGTTATTTTTATAACTTTTAATCATAAATTCACTTTAAATGCATAAAATAAATAAGTTTGAAAAATGAAACTATACACCCATATGGTAATGAAAATATAATTATAATGTGATGAAATGAGGTGACAAAATGAGATTAAAGGTGAAAATGGAGTGAAAATGTATGCTAATTTGGTGGCCTAACACCCAAAATATAGTTTGCAACACTAAGATCTTTCATGTCGAATTTGGAGGACAAATGGCTCTTCAAATCCTGGATAATTTCTTTGTCATTTTCAACCAGCAACATATCATCCATATACAAGACCAAATAAATAACATGATCACCAATTGATTTAAAATACACATAGTGATCTGCTTTGCTTCTCGTGAAGCCAAGTCCCCATATAAATGTATCAAATTTCTGATACCACATCCTTGGTGACTGTTTTAACCCATACAGAGACTTATTTAACTTGCATACCATTTCTTTCTTACCATTCACCGCAAAACCTTTAGGTTTCTTCATGTAGATTTCCTCTTCCAGATCCCCATGAAGGAATGTTGCCTTCACATCCATCTGTTCTACCTCAAAATCAAAAGCAACAACAACAGATAAAAGTAATCTATTAGAAGCTACCTTGGCAATAGGAGAAAAAATATCACCAAAATCAATTCCTGGCACCTGGGAATAACCTTTTGCTACCAACCGACATTTGTATTTCTCCACCTTTCCTTCTGCAATTGTCTTCTTCTTGAACACCCATTTGCTGCCAATGGGTTTCCTTCCAACCGGAAACTCAACCAGATCCCAAGCCTCATTTTTGAGCAAAGATGCCATTTCATCAACCATGGCCTCTTTCCAGAGTTTGCCATCCTTTGAATCTATTGCTTCCTTCATAGTTCTGGGATCATCATCAGTAACAAATAAAGCAAAATTTGAACAGAAAGCAGATGGACTATACCTTTCTGACTTCCTTCCTTCTTGAACTGATCTTCTCACACCCGGAGTTTGTGGCTCTTCATCTTCTAATTCCTCCTCTATTGTAGAGTCTAATTCTTCCTCCATAAGATCAAACTCTATCTTCTCAGGTTCCTTTGGTTGGACTTCATGTTTAATAACATATTTCACCACTTTGAGCACCCCATCTTGGCTGTACACAAACTTCCTTATTACTGAGTTCCAAAGCTTATAACCCTTTAAACCATCCTTATACCTAATAAAGATGCACTTTTTTGATTTACTATCCAACTTGGTTCTTTTCTCCTTTGGAAAATGTACATATGCATCACATCCAAATACCTTCAGATGTGAAAGAGAGGGCTTCTTACTAGTCCATACCTCTTGTGTAGTCTTATCCTCCAATGCTGATGAAGATGATCTGTTGACCAGGTAACATGCTATCCCCATTGCCTCTGCCTCGAATTCCTATCTTAACCCGGCACCGCTGAGCATGCTTCTTGCCCTTTCCATCAACGTCTTGTTCATTCTTTCTGCAACTCCATTTTGCTCAGGTGTATATGGAGTAGTCTTCTGTAATGCTATACCACACTTCTTAAAGAATTATTCAAATTCCTTGCTGCAAAACTCTCCACAGTTATCTGTCCTCAACACCTTTATCTTCTTCTTTGTCTGGATTTCCACTAGAGCCTTAAATTCTTTAAACCTATCAAAGACTTCAGATTTCTTCTTAAGGAAATTTATCCATGTATTCCTTGAGAAGTCATCTATAAATGATACATAGTACATAGACTTACCTAGTGATGGAACCTTCACAGGTACAAACACATCACTGTGCACAAGTTCTAATATATGTTTTTCCCTCTTACCACCAGAGGGGAAGCTCACCCAATTTCGCTTCCCATATACACATTTTTCAGAGAAATCAAATTCCAGAGAGTTATTACTCATACCTTCTACCATAATTTTACCATGAAGTATTTGAAGGCCCTTCTCTCTAATATGTCTAAGCCTTTGATGCCATAGCATGCTCTTCTCTCCAGAGACCACTAGATTTTCTGCTCCACTTTCAGCAACCATAGAACTGTTGCACCCATCAACAACAGTGCTACCTTGCAGATTGTATAGAGTTCCAATTCGAACTCCTCGCATCAATACCGGTGCCCCCCAAACCATCTTGTAGGTATCCTTATCGAACACTATTTTTACACCTGCATCATCCAACTTGCTTATGGAAATCAGATTTTTGGCTAATGCAGGAATATGCAGAACACCCAGAAGTGTTCTAACCCTTCCACCTTGCAACTTCAACTTTACTTTTTCGCGACCAATGATTCTAGCCTTTCTGTCATCCCCCAAGAAGATATCACCACCATCATATTTCTCATACTCAGAGAACCACTCTCTATGGGGAGTGAAGTGAAAGGATGCACCTAAGTCAATCAACCATGCCTCATGATCTACATGTGTACTTGAAGAAGCCAAAGTACACATCCCCACCTTCATCTGAGGTGGTTTTTGCCTCTACAGAAGGAGCATCATCAGATCCCTTTCCTTTATCAGGAGGTTTAGATTTGCAGTCCCTTTTGTAGTGCCCTTCCTTTTCGCATTTCCAACACACCAACTTTACAGGTTTTCCTAGAGATTTAGATCTCCCTCTAGATTTAGATCTCCAACTCGATGACTTGTTTTTGTTTCTTTTCTGGGATTGTCCTCATACAAACAAGGCCTCACCATTTTTGCTCTCCATATTTTTCCATCTCATCTCCTCCATCAACAAGGATGGAACTATTTCATCAAGCTGCAAGGCAGTTGTATTGCTACCTATTGCAATAACCAAACTATCCCACGAATCTGGTAGAGAATACAACAAACTGATGCACTTATCTTCATCTGAAATTTTAATATCAATAGATAATAACTGACTTACCATAATATTAAATGCGTTCAAATGCTTTGTCACTGAGTCTCCATCTTTCATCCTCAGGTTATACAACTTTTTTCCGCATGAACAATTTATTCACCAGAGACTTAGATTGGTACAAAGTCCCTAACTTTTCCCACAAAGCCTTCACCATAGCTTCCCCTGATACATTCAAAAATACTGAATTTGAGACACAAAATCGTATTGTGCTCTTTGCCTTCCAATCCAAATTCTTCCATTCTTCATCGGACACTCCCGTTGGTTTAGTACCCAGATCTACCGTGTTCCACTGATCTTTATCCACCAACAAATCCTCCATCTTGAGTTTCCACAACTCAAAACTCTGACCATTAAATTTATCGATCTCTATCTTTCCACTGCTCGCCATCTTCTTTTGCCACCAGAATCGATCTCGCAGATCTCCCACTGAACATGGTCTACCACAGGCCCAAGCGAAACCCCTCAGTAACAAAGGCGTCCCCTTGAAGCCAAAACAACTCTAATACCAAATGTAGGTTTTAACCTCGTATAGAAATTACCTGCATACGAATTCTAAAAACACAGAAAATAAACAATATAAGAGAATAACACATAAAACACATATACACAGAGTTTTTCCCCTGGATCCCAAAACCGGGACTACCAACTTGATTTTTCATTATGTTCCTTTCAATGTTACAATAAATATTTATACATGCTGAAGCATCCAATACCATGGACTGAAAACCATCGCGTCCAAAAACATGGATCGAAAACCATCGCGTCCAACACAATGTGCGAAAATCATGCACAAAACCATAGGTAGGTCTGCCCAACCTAATATAGGGTCCAAAAAACAAAATTTTCCGGGGCACTACCCCAGACCCCATAGAGGGGGTTTACCTGCACCCCTCAAACCCCCTGTGACCCCCCCGTTATGCAATCGGCGCAATGAAGGGGGGGCTCTGCCCCCCCTCTAACTCCTCGGTTAACTACGTGGGCTAGTTGTGGAAAGAATATAACACAACCCAACAGATACCATCAAGGCCAAAAACTACCAAGGTATCAATCGAGGTGTCATCAAGGCTACCTGCAAAGACACCAACTTAACAGGGACTAAGGTGTCATCAAGGCAACTTACCACTGTAGGTAACATCAGGCTACAAACCCCGTATCAATCCAACTGGATATAGATACCATCTAGGCCTCCATGCCAAAACACTGATCCTCATAGGGATTTAGGTATCATCAAGGTCAAGATATCAATACTAAAAAAAAGATCCATATCAACAAGACCAAGCTACTCTCTCGCACAGGGATATAGACATCATCAAGGCCAAAATATAACTGAGATCTCAATACCAACTAGGCCAATATTTCCTCCCAAGTACCATAATACAAGAACGCAACCTAAGGTATTCATCTCTCCCTCTCAAAGATATCCATCAATCCAAGCATGCTTATCAAATATTTAAAAACTCCTCAGGTAGAGATCAACACATCAGCTATTTGTTGTTCCATCAGAACATTCTGTAGCTCCACGACCCCAATCAGTATCAAACTTCCAATATATTCGTTCATATTATCAATATGCTAGCATAAAATCCGGGGTCCACAACCATTTTGATATTGTTTAGGTCATAATAATATCCAAACAATTTCAATAAAACTTCCTTTTCCAACTTCTCAAGAAACACCAAACTCTACTTCAACACTTCTCAAAACAACAAAGTCTTGTTCACAACTTCATCAAACATGAATAATCATCAATAGTGATTTAGCCATTCTTTGATCTCATTTTTTCCTCATGTCCTTCACTAGACATATGGCTGCATGACACATGAAGCAGAGAATCATGTCTTCCCTCTCAGCTATGGAGGATATACACTTTCCTTCATAAAGAAATACATCCAAGCTCCCTCTAAACTAAGGGAGATAAGTTCATCATTATCGACTTTATTCTTCCAGCTACACATACTATTTATTTTTCATCATCATATCATCAGAGAAATTCAACCTTCATGAAAATAATTCATTATCTTCATATGGTAACAAGGTAATTTTCAATTATTAGTGTAAGCTTCAATGTTATCAAGGTTCTTAAAACTCCCTCTTTCCATCATGCTCAATATCTTCAAAAGGTCATCTTCAAGTATGAAATAGACATACGACTTTATAACTTCTTGAAAACTTTGTACATGCAAATCTCATCAAGTAAAACCAAGCACAAATATATATGTATAGGAGCATGAAATTAACTTTATCAATCTAGGGTTGTCATGTTATCACAAAGAGAGCATCTAGGGCTATAAAAATAAATTCAACCTTAGATATCCAAAACCTAAACCTAGTTAGGGTTTCAATCATACATAAGCATTTACACCTAGGTTTTCACTTTCATGCCCTAGGATATTATATCAACCTCTACTAGGGTTTTGTCATAAACCCTAGATATTATTATCAAACCCTAAAAAGCTAGGGTTTTACCAAAGTGAACAAATATAAAAAAATAATACAAGGGTTGATTTATGTAGAAATCAAACACCTTAAAATTATAAGAATATTCATGATTCTATAGAAAATCCATATATATGAGAGAGACATTAACTTAAATAGATTTTAAAGACAAAATATTCGTACCTTCTCATATGATGGAGACATGCTACAAATTTTATAATCTTAAACATACCTTGAGTTGATTCTACTACAATCTTTGAGAGGTTCCCTCTATAGCAAGGCTTCTCATAAGTATTCCTTTGAAGACTCCCTTGGAATTTATCCACAATCCTTTCTTTTAGAATATTCCTGCAATTTTTTCTTGCAAGAAAAATACAAGGGAAGGCTTATAGTCTAGTGACAAAAATAATGTTAGATATAAACTAGAAATTTCGACAACAATGTAATGAAAAGAGAAGGAAACAAAATACTTATCCTTTTGAACTAGTATTGATCTTTTAGGGTTTGTCCCGTTTCTTCCTTTCATCATTCTCACCATAGAACAAGGGTTGTTTTGCTTCTTATTATGTACCTGCATTAATTATTAGCAAGAACTACCAAGAAAAAACATACCAGGATAAGGGCATGATGCCAAGTTTCTTAATCTAGGGATCCTGTGATATCTTAGAGGATGTCTTCCTCAAGTTTTCAAATACAAACCCTAATAAGTTCTAGGGACATTATATCATACCCTAGAGTTTATTTAAGTTAATCTTCACTAGGTTTTGCTAAACACCTTAAACTATTTACAAAACCTAGAAAATGAGCTATGGTTTCTATGAATGAATAATCATATTAGGGTTAGGGTTTTTACATTGACTAAGGTTCCTTAATTTAATATCCATCTAGGGTTTATAATCCTAGATATTCAACAATATTTCACAAATAAAAGATTACAAACCCGAGACTTAAAACATATAACAAAAACTTACAAATGAACATGTTATGTCATACATACCTTATAGTAGCATTACCTTATCCTTTCTTGTAAGTGACTGCTTCCCAAGGATGAAGTTGTATCTCCTTTAGTGCTACCTTCAAGAAAAAATTCAAAGATGCCAAGTCAAGATGCTCTTTCTTAAGTTGATTGAATTTTACTTCTTTGGTTAAGGTATGCTACTATAGATCTTCAACTAGACTTTTATTACTTCTTTCTTGCTTTAAATAGTCCTTGGATAGGTTTCCAAAGGATTCTTTTTAATTTGTTTGTTTGTTTGTTTTGTTTGTTTGTTTTGTTTTTTTTTGTTTGTTTGTTTGTTTTGTTGTTGTTGTTGTTGTTGTTGTTGTTTTTTTTTTTTTTTTAATAGATATGTGATCAATTACAATTTTTTTGATCTTTTATATAGTGACTATAGTCCTCTAGTTAGGGATTTTCATAGTCACTTCAAAGGCCATGAAAACTAGGCATATAATGTATTTATTCATTGTGACTTCTCTTCTCCTTTAAGATAACTATGTTTGTTTTAAGGGTTTTTTCCAGACCACTGATAGGTCTCAACCCTCCTTATACACAAAATTTATTAGAATTGTTTTTCAGTGATTTTTAAGCTCGACCTTTTAGCACAAGACTTCGACCTATGTTATTTATTCAAGCCCTTGATCTATCACATGCTCTACCACATGGATATATATCCCTTTGATTCACACTTTAAGATGTGTGCAAGACTTTGGTATCATATTTGATGATGCTTATGTCACCTTGGAATATGTCCTTTCTTTTAACAGTAGTCATAAACTAAGACTTTCTATATGATCCTTCAACAATTCAAAGACCTCCTTCCAAACAAAAGTTCAAAACTTTTCTTCTTTCTCCTTGAATCATTCTTAGAGAGCAGGTGATCTTCAAGCTGCTTTTTTCACTTCTTCACCTTACCTTTGATACCATGTTAGAAACTTAGAAAGGCAAAAAGATTTTCTTATCTTTGATAATTACTTGTGATGTACTTATATTCTTATTATCTTATTTATGTCCTCTTTAACTTATTTTCATCAAGCAACTATCAAAACATAAATGCATGAAGATCAAGACAACAGAGGACCCAGTGTGTAGGTTCTCAGCCAAGGAAAAACCCCTCTTCTATGGGAAAACCCATAAATTCTCTTCTCATCTTCAAGAACAAAATCAAATGAGATAACCAAGAACTTTGAACGAACAACAAGACCTCCTCCAATCCATGAAGTCAGTCTCCCAAGAAGACTAGTCAAGCTTTATTCAAATCCTCAAAATTCAACATAAGTCAACCTTCCAAAATATGAGACAAACATGGTCTCGATCCTCTCTACAGCTTCTGAAATTCGACTTGCAACAATTATACCTACAATAACTCTAACCAATCTAGAAACTCACATGAGTGAGCTAAAATAAGAGAAAAATTATCCCACTTTTCTTCGCTTAGGTGCCTCCTTCCTTTGCTAAGTTTTATTTTATTCTTTAACCCCTTTTCCACCTTCTTCTTCATCTTCACACCTTTTATTTTATTGCAGATTGAATGCTTGAGAAAATTATCCCATAGGAGGTCAAATGAACTGCTTATATATAGTGGTTGATCACCCTAATGAGGCTGACATGAAGAGAGGGCAAGCTGACTTGGTGGAGGAGTTTTACATGACCAATTTACATCAAAATCATTTTATTTCTTTGATACAAAAATCTCAATAAGGGTATATTATATGATGACAACGACTATGACTCAAGGCATAACCCTAGAAACACTCAATGGGTGCTTTGACTATAAACATAATAAATTGAGCATGAAACCCATGCTTATAGAAATAATTTTCTTTGATCTTTTACAATAACTTTCTTTTTCTTTTTCCTTTGACAAATACATAATAATTACATCATGTCCCGAGCTAGACAACAATTATGAACACTGATACTAGTTACATTTTCAACAAATCCCTCTCTCAAGTTCTTTAAAGAGTCAAGTGACTAGAAAAGTGGTTTTGCTCCATTGATTTCTATCACATTCTTAGAATCAATAATGTGGAGGTTGATACAGAAGCTAGGAAATCTTGCTTAATGGATGAGACCAAGCTTGAAATCAATAGCACAATTAATATCTACTCCATTCCCTAATGGTTCTATGAATCTTGGCGTTTGGTCCTTCTTTGAATTTTCCACTCCTTTTGATATGGCTTTCGAATTAATGTTGTTTTCTCCTTTTCCCTTTCTATTCTTTTTGCATCCCACTCTTCTTCCATCTCCTCCCCTTTCTATTCATCCCTCCTTCCCTTTATTTTTTCTTACCCTTTGTTCTTCCCCCTTTTTTCTCCCTCTCTCCTCTCCCCCCTTTTACCCCCTCCGTTTTCCCCTTTGCACTCCCTTACCCCCCCTTTCCTGGGCCCCTTCTAGTCATTCCCATCCCTTATTTCTTTTATCATTTGTTATGTTGTCTTTTCCACACGATGGTGTACTCTCCTACTATAGACATTCAAAAGGCTATCATATAAGGATATTGGATCCCCTAAGGAATTCCCTTGACGTGGCATATAATGCATTCTGCCACCATACAAATGGTTTTTTTCTCTCCTCGCATGCTCATATTTACAATGATCCTCTACCAAATTCTTGGAATCACCCTCAGTTGAGATTCATGATGAATTTATTTGGTGGTCACGTGGGTGATATTAATGAAATAATGATGTTAATTGTGTGGAAAGATAGATGATTTGGTGTTAAATTGGTCTCAAATCGAGCCCTGACTTCATTCATGAAGACATTTTTTATGTGTAATTTTTCTCCATATCCATGGCCTGAGAATTGGGACACTGTGCAAATTTTGAAAACAGTTGTGGCGTTTAGATGCACTTCCTCTAAGAAGCTTTAGGAAGAGCTCCTCTCTAGGGCCCTGACTCTCCCCCTTGTGACTGTGCAATCGTGGTTCTGACACTTTTGTTCATGGGTAATTTGGCACAAGGGTCTCTCTGGCTCGTAGTGCACCTTGGTTTCACTTAGACTCTCTACTTCAATGGGCATCAAAATATTACAGATCCTTTGGTTTGAAGGTAATTTAGATCCCTTTGTGTTAAGTTTGGGAATTTACAGTATTAAGAGTTGGGAGGGAAACCACCCCAAAGTTGGATTCTTTTTAGTTGCTTTGGGCCTTAATTTGAGTTATATTCCTTATGCTGCCTTGTGTGAGCCTCTGGTTCAAAAAAGTCAGTGATTTTCGTGTCTACATTTTATCAATTTACTTTTCTTAGTTTTGGAAATCTAGAAAGTTGTTTCTGTTGGAGAATCTAACTAGTTTCAATCTTCATAATTTGCACCATTATGTATTTTATGTAAAAAGCAAAAGAAAAAAAAGAAGGAAAATTACTATTATTTTTCTAAATAAGCATGTTCTTTATGCTTCTATGTTTTTGAGTCAGAGTAAAAGTTTTATTTTTGACCTATTGTAAAGAAGAAGCAAAATAAATTTTAAATTTAAATTTTGAGACAGAAACCCCTCTAGATGCCAAGTGGGCCTGCAAGACAAGTCGACCCTACCCTCAAAATACATGTTTGTTTGCACTAGGTTGGACAAGTATAATAGAAGGAGGTTGGAGCTCATTTGGACACACATATCACATAATTTTCTTCTTAAATATCACAAGAAGGGACAACAAAGAAGAGGAAGGCAGAAGTCTAGTTTGAGGAAGCTTCTCTCTTTAGATCTGTGTTTTGGAAATTATGCTTAGTTGAAGATTTGTTATTGATCTCTTGTTGATGCATTTGTTGAAAGGAAGGAAGGTCTGTCTTGGCATCTAGAGGTGGGAATCTCTGTGGTTATGGATTTTGGATATCTCATTTGATTTGATTCTATAAGAAGAGATTTTCTAGGTTTTCCCCTTGGAGGGGTTTTGCCTTGTCTTGATGCCTATATCTTGTGTTCTATTGTCTTCCATGATCTTCATATTTTATGATAATTACTTGATGAAGGAAGAAAACATAATGATAAAAGGGCTAGCAGTCTCACAAGTAATTATCATGTAATGGAAATTTGATAATAAGATGAAAACCTCCCAATTTCCAGCATGGCATCAGAGCAAAAGCTGGGGTTTTGAAAATCACTTTCTGTTGGCACTACGGTAACCCTAACATTATTTGTGAAAGTGGGTTAGTAAGTCAATTCTGGGCTCGATTTATAGATCTCAATTTATAGTGGCAAGGCAGTTATAGATCTTATATCACAGCTCGCTCTGTGATTCATATTGTGGCTCGTTAACCTGTTTGATTGACTCGCACTATGTTGAATGCTTGCTCCTGACAAGAAATCCGCATTACAATGAAACTCAGATAGATTCGTTTATTAGTAGCACATATTACAGGCTCGCATTATAGTAAGCAGTTGTCTATAATGAGACTTTTTGGAAGTTTTTCCGGTGGGTTTTTCTGGTCAAAATCCGGCAGCAATTTATTGGAATCGCAAGTTTGATAGCTAGTTTCTGCACAATCAAAATGCCTCGAGGTTTTTCAGGGTGCTGAATCCAAATATGCAGTGAAAAAACCATTTTAACTGCAGCAAATCAAAATTTAAGCTCAATTTCCTCCACGGATTCCGTCACCAAAATCTCCAAAAAGTCGGATTATAGACAACTCCTTATAGTAATAAGTTCATATATTATAACTTATAGCTTGCGTCCTTCTAGTGGATCAGATCCTACTTTCCATGGCTCAATATTTCAGTGGATCGATAAATCGTCACTTTGGGCATACATAGCAATATAGTTTGACTCTTACATTGCTCATATGAATCGCACAATAGTCCAGTATTCTATAGTGGTTGTCGCATAACTCGCTTTTTTGGATCAGATAAAATTACAGTGCTTGCATAACTACTCTATGGTGTCTGTAATAGCTCACTTACATTAAAATCCACTGGACCTTATGCTCAGTGATTCGTATGGGTGACACAAAAATATCCGTATAATGGCATGTCACAGAGAATGTATATTATGGTTCGATGACTTCGTATCCATGGTGTAACCTCACCTGAGACTTGCATTTAATGATCAATCACATCACGGTCTAATGGCTTTTTTTTTGGGCTTATAATATAACTAGTTTTGAATGGCTCGCTGATGTTTGACTATGGTTTATATAATGGCCTGCATAGTTCAAAGGCTCGCACAATAATAATATATATGGTTTAGTGGCTCAAGGGTATTGTGTCACACTGTCATTTTACTGTGAAGTTGCTCACATCAGAAGCACATAATAGTTAACACAGATTCATGACAAGGAAATCGTACACATTAATTCGATACAATAGCTCAATCATCGTAATTTCAGGGTATGATGGTGCGCTGAAGCGGGAAGTTTTCGTTTCTCTCGAAGTACAAACGTTAGAGGGACCTGCCAATACAATCGATTTCAAAGAAAATGCAAGCGAATGAATGACCCTGAAGGTTTTTGGAGAGTCTTGACCAATGCGTTCAGCAGCGCATACTCTCCGAGCATCGATCAATATCAAGTCCATGGTATACACCACCAAAATCCGGAAAAACTTGTTGAAAGGTAATCCAGATTCCAAAACCCACCGTTTTCAAGTTCAGGCTACCTCGTGTAATACTCTCTCGAAGGAAAATTCGTCGGAGGGTCGAATCCCCGAGAAAACTACCAATTTAGCATGTGAAAAATCAGAGAAACACCGACTAAGGGATTTTGAAGGATCGACATGGAGGAATAATAAAAGGTTTAAGAAGCCCTCCCAAAAGCCCGATCATATCCTTTTAACCAGTCGTGTTCAAGGCTTTGGGGCCGAGAGGATTGAAAATTGCATGAACCCTAATGTTCCTAACCTGAATTCCCTCATCATTGGACTCTGTGACCAACGAAAAGCTGAAGACGCTATACTCTTGTTAGAAAATGTGGAAATTCGAGGGTGTTTTCCCAGTCAGGAGTGTTGTGCTGCGCTGATAAGGGAACTTTGCAGGGCAATGCAGGGTGACAGGGCTTATTGTATTGTGAGTAATGCCTTTAAGATAAAGCGTAGAGATACTCGATATTTGAACGTTTGTGTCTATGCATTCTGCAAAGCTGGGCAGCTTGAAAAGGCTGAAATGCTTATAGAAGAGGGCATTTATTGGGGTTGTGTTCCGGATATGATAACATATAATTCATTGATTGCAGGGTTTTGTCAGGCTGATAGAGTAGAGGAAGCCCGCCTGATTTTGGATAGAATAAAGGAGGTCGGTTATGTTCCAGATGTTATTAGTTATAATACAGTGATATCTGGTTATAATAGGAAAGCGATGTTGTCGCATTCGCTGAAAGTTTTCGAAGAAATGGTGCGGAATGGAATCTCTCCAGATGTTTGCAGTTACAATTCCATGATCCATGGTTTCTCTAAGGCTGGTAAATTGGAAGATGCGAACAAGCTTGTGCAAGACATGATGGCAAGAGATCTTGTTCCATGTGATATCACTTATAATATTATACTAAATGGACTCTGCAAGAGCGGCAAGGCATCAGACGCTCTCAGATTGTTCAGGAAATTGAAAGGTATGGGGTTTTCTCCCAGAATTATTACTTACAATATACTTATTGATGGGCTTTGCAAGGCTGGAAAATCAAATGATTCGCGTAAACTTCTGAAGGAGGTTGAGGAGCGGGGATACGTCCCAACTATTATTACATACACGACAGTAATGAACTGCTGCTTTAGATCAGGAAAGATTGAACAGGGGCTCATGTTGTTTTCGGAGATAAAAAGCAAAGGTTATGCCTGTGATGCTTTTGCATATTGTACAGTAATCACTGGTTTGTCTAAGCTGGGTAAATTTCGAGAAGCTTCTGCTTGTATAGAGCATATGTTGAGCAGAGGCATTGCTTTGGATCTCGTGACATATAATTCAATAATTCACATTTTTTGCAAAGCAGGTGAACTAGAAAGAGCCTTGCGATTGCTATATGATATAGAGTCAAGTGGTTGGATTAGTGATGTTTACACCAACACCATACTCATTAATGGGCTTTGCAAAGCAGGTGATATCGATGCAGCCTATAGGCATTTTGAAGGAATGATAAGAAGGGGCTGTGTCCCAAACGTTGTAACATACAATGCATTGATTGCTGGTTTTTGTAAAGCTGGAAAAGTGGATATTGCAATTGATCTATTCAAAAGGATACAAAAGAAAGATCGTATTACATATACGTCCTTAGTGCACGGGCTTTGCAAAGCAGGAAGAGTTCTCTACGCTTACAATGTTTTGCTTAGCTGTTTAAAAAATCATATTATCATTTGTGCTGCAGCACATGATGCAGTTGACGTTGCTCTCTGTAAGTCCGGTTATTATCGCGAAGCACGGAAACTAAAATCTGTTAGTCGAATGACTAAGATTTTGTAGGGGTAATTTTTTTACTTTGAGTTGGCAAAGCTCAGGGATTGCACATAATTCCGTTCTTGCGAGGCAACCACGTTGTTACATGGTTTGGGGGGTCTGTACTGACTGCTTATGAATTTTCGATCAGCATGGTCTGGCTGTTACGATGACGCTCATAGCAGTCTATTAGGCAACCATAAGATGAAATGGTATGCAAGTATATTGCAAAATCCTTTGCTGATTCCTTTTCCATATGGTACTTTGGATAGTGCCCTTATAAATGTCTTTTTTCGCTGCCTTAGACAGAAATTGTGATGTGTCTCTTGTATTAAATTACAAAGGTGAACAGCTTAACATTTTTGCAATATCAATGCCAAAGTATGAATAACCAGATCATATTGTTGATATTTCAAATAAAATCAGCACTAAACATATGGATTCTTTGCAGATCCCTGTATCCCGAGGTGAAGACAATCATGCCAAAAGTTACTCAAGGAATGCTGACATGCTTCAAAACAAGTGGGAAGCTTCAGCCAAATTTAGTGTGGACGCTGACTTCTTTCCTTCAGTCTTAATGCGGCATCTATTGAGTTTGCTGACCCTTTCGGGAGAAAACTATAAACCCAAATGGCCACTTTGTGAATACTGTCTGTCTTGCTGGACTTGCTTCTGCCTCTCAAGGTGTACCAAATAATTAAATATGAAAGTGGAGTGTTCTATGCCTACTGTGATGTTAATTACCCTTTAACTAGGGAAAGGTGTTTTGCATTGTTGTCCATTCATAATGAAGCAGCGAAGATTTTGAGAAGCAATCAGCATATCTCTTAATTCTATTCAAGTATGGATTTACCTGGGAAATTTCGAATATTCTAGTGGTCAGCTCCACAATGTCATGAAAGCATATGAGGAGGTATGTGAAAATTAATTCTTATCTTGTATAATCATATAATGGTCCTAGTCAATAAGAAGGTTCAATCATAAAAACTGTTAGGGAATATCATTTTTGGTAGCATCTCTATCATTAAATCTGTGATATATGAGATTGTAAAATTTTACATAGCAATATCAGGTTAAAAGTGCTCATTTACATATCATATAATGCTCTATTAAAAGTTAAAACCTCAAAATTGATGGCTACAGCATGAATAAGAAAATATGACACAAACTTCCGTTTTCAAGACCATGCATATATTTAAGGGAATTATAGCAAGATGCTTCATAGCACTTTGACTGCTGAGTATCTGCCACCTATTAAGAAATTGGATGCCATGTTGCAGTTATGATCTGACTTAATGGCTATTATCGCTTCCTTTTGAGCGACAGCCCCCTTGCAGTGGCACATTGCCCTGTAAGGGCAGACATGTCACATAGGAGAAACAAAGTTTCGTGGGTGCATTACCAACACCTTGATTTCACCAACCAAGTGAGAACCCTTTGAGGAATTTTGAGTCAATAATACCCAGACCTAGAATCCAAAATTTTAGGCTACATGTAAAGTGTATAAAATCCTCCATTTTGGTTTGAGCAGAAAACACAGAAAGAGTGCAAGCAAACTATTACGATCCTGCTAGATATTTGTTTAGTCCAACCAGTCAAAGATTGGTGAGTGTAAATCAAATCCCAGATCATTGACCTCACCAACAAAGTCTCCAAACATCAATTCGATGCAATTTCTTGGAAGAGACAACAAATGCCCATAATTTCAAGATGCACAGAAAGATTGATTTTCGAATACCTTCAAAATTTTCACTGGTTAAAATAAAGGCAGGCAAGGAATCACAAGATAGTGATATATTAAAATAATCACAAGTTATCTGGATCCAAGGCTGCCCCTTAACTAATTAGATAGATAGAATTAACTGCAGCTTACAACAAAGCACACTACAGTAACAAGTACAATTGTATAGTAAACCAAGCTAACCTTTTTTTTTTCATTTTTTGAATTCTTTGAACATTACTGGGAATATTTGGCAAATGTAAATAAACATTTTGTAAGGATGTGTAGAAAGAATGATTTGGGGGCAAGATTCAATATTTTTAATAAATGATCAGCCGAAGACAAGGAATTATATGTTGGGGATACATTGAAATATTCACAAATGAGCTTTGATCCAGGACCAACCTTAAGTAGTTAGCTAGAGAAGGAGTCCACTGTAGTGTACAACGAAAGAGACTAATGTACTAGGGACAATTTATCAAACTAAACTTCTTCATTTTCACTTTGAATTTATAGAAAAATATAAACTAATTCATTTCTTTCACGTGTTTCTTATTTCAATGTTACCATAAAATTTGTTCTAGAACTATTGATTTTTTTAGGTTATAGAGGCAAAAGCTTGTGTAGTGCAACAACATGGTGTTAACTTTTAATACCAACTCTAATTTATTTTTCCTCAACAATTAATTTATACCCAGAAAATATTTTGCTCAATAAAATTTGAAAACTGTTGGAAAATAGTTACACTGGTATTTTTAACTTCAGAAGTAAAATTGCAGTGGAAATAAAATAGGAAAATTAAACACAGGAAGAACAAAAATTTCTGCCCAAACAATTTCTCGTTCACTTTATTAAATCTGGAAAATTAGGGCCTTGAACCACACAGATTACAAAAAATATATGGCACAATTGGAACCTGGGATTCGGTCCACTTGGAATTTCAGTCTCTAGAGAAATTCGGCCCTCTAAAAGTTCAGCCACACTAGAAAATTTGGCCCTGGAAAACTTTGCTCCTTCTCCCGCAAATCGACCTTCTCCTTCTCCACCTTTGCAGCCCCTTGTGCACTAGGAAACTCGGCCTCTTTATATTTTTGGCCTCCTCTTCAAGCTCAACCTCCCGGAATTTCATTCCTGAAAATTCCTTGCTGCACACCTTTCACTTCTCTTCAGTCATTGAGTCTCTTACTCCTTGAGAAAATCGCTTTTGCAATCACAATGTCTTTCACCTCTCCTTTAGGCTTATTTTATAATTTCATTAAGCCAAATCCCTAACCCTAATCTCCTAAGTGATGAATGGCTGGGATTATATCCAAAGCCTCATTTGAGATCTAAGGTAGAGATTAGATCTAAGTCAATTAAATAATTTATTCTTAGAAACTTGGCTTAATTGTCAACATTAATTAAATAAATAATTAATGTACTTTTCATAAGTTTTTTTTTTTGGTTGGCTAACTGTTATAGACATATTTGGGCACTGCAACCCCAATCACATATGTCCATAAACCAAAGGCTTCTAAACCCCTAAAATTGTTGTTTTATACCCTAAAGGAATAAGGTCAGCTGATTACATCATTTCCCAGAAATTCTTCCTGAAAAACTGCTCAGAACTAGTCAAAACTGGACCATACAGACTGCTCCATGCTAAGGGTGTGATGCATCTCACTTGCAGCACACAGAGGGTGCGATGCATATTGAAAAGCCCTTCTATAGGGTGCGATGAGCGAGAGTAGACAAATGGAAGAGGCAGTGTGCTAAGTGGAAACCCAGGGAATCTTCTAGAAACTTCCCCTGTGACACTTGCCTCTCTGAATTCGCCCAGGGATGAGTAAGAGATCGTGAAATCTCCAAGTGGAACCAAAAACTATCAGTGAATTGACACTAATCAAAATCTCAGAAGCTGACTCACCCATCTGCAAATATCTATATATGGATCCCTCATCCTAGAGACCCAAAGGCCGGAATTTTGTATTTTGTAAAGAAGTGCTGTTGGTTTCTCTGTGAAACATTGTAGTGTTTGGTGATCTAGCTTTTCATGAGGTGAAGAGGGCTTTCATGCTGGGAGGATGGTGCTAGATCAGATCACTGGGTTGTAATCCTCTCTTCTACTACTTCTATCAATAAAGCTATTTGAGTTTTTCTCCATATACTTGTATATTTCTGAATCTTGTATTGGTGTATGCATTTGTATGGTTAATATACATTTGATCTTATATTGTTTATGGTTATAGATCTCTATGCTTTGATGGTATTATGCTGCTTTGACTCTACAGGTGTTCTTTGAAGCGGGACAAGTGAAGAAGGAGTGGCGAAGCTCTGTCAAAGGAGGGAGGAAACAAGCAAGGAGACAAGCGAAAGACTGAGGTTGGTACTCTTTGCTTCTCTCTCATATATCTCTCATAAAGGAAAACACAAGTAACTTTGGTCTGTTCGTTTCTAAGATAGCTACTCGTCTTAGTGGGACTAGCAGCTTAGAATGGACACTAGTTTTCCCGATAACAAAATGGCGACTCCATTGGGGAGCGAATAGTTTGTTTGTTTGTTTCTATTTGTTTACTTTATAAACTACAGACGGAGCCTGAAGTTAAGCCAGCTAGCCTTCGAATTGCATTTGCTATGCAAGTGCAAAGTAGATTAACGCTGCTTCAGTGAATCTCCGGGTTTGTTTATGAACTGAATCACTGACTTGCAAACATCCTAAATGCCCTGGTGGTAGCTCAAATAACCTCATTAGATCAGCCCCTGTACTTTGTGTTTACTATCTATCATTAGCTCAGCCTAAATCCTTGAACTTAGCTGCAAACTGTGAGTGAAAACCAAGCTCAATCTCGTCCCTGGACCATCGCACTGTCTCTCCCGTGTGTTCCAGGTGAGATGCATCCTTGTTTCCCTGTGTTACAAGTGCGATGATTGAGTGAGACTGTTTCTACCTCCAGATTTTGGTTTTTTCTTCATTGTCTTCAACTTTATTCAGTAGTTTCGCTGTCTATGACCAGTATATCACTGTTGCATTATTCAACCTCCATTGATAAGGAATTGTGAATGTTTTTAATGTATTTTTCATTATATACAATCCTCCTTTGCAAAAAGTAGCTTAATCGAACTGTCGTCTTTTGATTTGAAAGTGACGCAATTGTCGTTTTCAGTCAAGAAAAAGAGTGTCGTAAAGTCTTCCTCTTTTAGATAGTCGATTACACTTTTGCTATTGTATTTGATTTGAATTATCAATTCTTTGAAGCGTCGAAAGAAGTTTTCAAGTCGAAATTGAAAGTGTCGTCTTAGTCTTCCTTTTATTTTTGAAAATAAATTGCTAAAGTGTCGCTTTGAACAAAAGTAACTTAGATCTGTACTTAGTTTTCTTTTTGTCATTCACACATTAAGGAAACTGAAAAACAAATACATGCATGTGCATTTGCATTTAGACTGCATGCAGAAATTGATTTAGGAAAAGTGCATTTTAGTGTGTGCTCTCTACTCTATGTTGAAAGAATTTTACTTCTCTTTCATTAGTAGCTAGGATTTTCATTGCTAAGAGAAAGTAAACGACTGTTTATCATCTTAGATTGCATATTTAGGAATTGTATATCTACATCACGCGGTGAACCTTAAAGGCAAACTTCTTAAGAAAGATCAAATGTAAAATAAACCTCAATGAACATAAAAACGCTTTGGAACCTAATGCACAACATCTAGAGGTTTAGGCTAGAGACGTATTCCGGCGTCGTAAAGCCTGGTAACTATCATTTTCATCGTAGGTTGGGTGATTTCTCCTCTTTGATACGACAAGTGCCAGTACGGACTTGTGCTCCCACGTACCGTCGAGTATATATTGGGAGACCACAATAGGCTATATCCTTTATCCTTATGAAGTCATGTCTGCCACCCTATCGATCACAATGCACTGAACACAACATTCGGGAAGATTGACTGCCTGTTATAGACATATTTGAGCACTGCAACCCCAATCACATATGTCC
>APFE030460721.1:42655-99825 GCA_000404065.3 Pinus taeda
TTAATAGTTTTTCAAGTGTCGAAAGCAGTTTTCAATTCAAAATCGCAAAGTGTCGTCATTATCTTCCTTTCGTTTTTTGAAAAGAAAATCATTAGTACTGTTGCTTGAAACGATTCATATTTGTACTTAGCATTCTTTTTGTTATTCACACATTAAGAAAGCGAAAACAAATACATGCATGTGCATTTGCATTTAGACTGCTTGTTGATTTTGATTTAGGATAGTGCATCTAGTGTGTGCTCTCTGCTCTATGTTGAAAGAATCCCGTTTTGCTTTCCTTAGTAGCTAGGATTTTCATTGCAAAAAGAAGATTAAACGATTGTTTATCATCTTAGATTGCATTTTAGGAATTGTATATGTACATCACGCGGTGAACTTGAAAGGCGAACTTCTTAAAAAAGATCAACTGTAAAATAAATTCAATGAACATAAAAACGCTTTGGAACCTAACGCACAACATTTAGAAGTCTAGGCTAGAGACGTATTCCAGCATCGTAAAGCCTGGTAACTATCACTTTCATTGTATGTTGGGTGATTCCTCCTCTTTGAGACGACAAGTGCCAATACGGACTTGTGCTCCCACGTACCGTTGAGTATATATTGGGAGACCACAATAGGCTATATCCTTTATCCTTAGGAACCCGTGTCTGCCGCCCTATCGACCGCAATGCACTGAACACAGCATTCGAGAAGATTGGCTGCCGTACCGTAAAAAGTATTTTGCAGTTTTCCGATTGGTTTGGTAATCCCTCTATCTAGATTTCTAGAGTAGTCTCTTTCATTCCTTTTCAGACTCCTTAAAGGAAAAGGTCCATCTGAGCACTTGTCATTTCAGGCTCATTAAAAATCGAAGGCGACTAGAGTTATCTTTAGCTTTTTCTCGACTCTTAAAAATTGAAAAAGCAAGTTGTGTCAAAGCGTCTAAAATTTATTTTAATCGGAATAGCGTCACTGTTCCCTCGTTGGTCATAGGTTGAGAAAAATGGAGTCCACCAACCAAGGATTTCCCCTAGTCCTTTCTCCTCTTGGGGAGATGTTGGTGCACCTCATATGGCCACATTGTCCCTCCCAGGACTGACAATCGGCTTTCCAATATGGCTCTTCTCGATCTCTGTCGTTCAAACCGTCGCGATTCCTGAGCAATCAAGTCAGCAACTAGATGATACTAGAGTTACCCCCCAACCTTCTGATTCGCTTGTTTCTCCCTCCCCTCCTTCCTCTTCGCTTGGTAAAGCTGGTTTGTTTCTCCCTCCCCTCCTTCCTCTTCGCTTAGTAAAGCTGGTAAAGCTAAAGACCAAGTAATTGAGAAGAAGAAGAAAGGGAAGGAGAACGAGAAGAAAAAGAAGGAGCCAAAGGCAAAAAGGGGCAACCGTGCATCATCTAGCGAAAATCCACACACTGCACCATCCAAACCAAAATCTCCATGTGTCATTTGCAAAGGGGACCACTATCATCGAGATTATCCTTGCATCCCTCGAATCTTAAGGGATTGGTCTCCTCGTTTGCGCAATCCAGTGTCATCAACCTCTGACGATCATGTTGAGAGTACACCATCAACTAGTGAAAACGAAGTCTCTGGACAGAAAGGAAAATGTAAATTTCCTTGCAAACTGTGTGAAGGCAATCATGCCGTCCACCGTTGTCCCTTCCTAGACGAAGCTAAAAGAGTCTTGGATAACCATCTTGCTTCACCGCTACGGCTTCCTCCTGGGTACAAGAAACTCTTGCCGAGTCCATCGCTAGTTGAAAATCTGACTGACACGGCTTTGTGGTCGGTCGAAGCATCTATCATTGAAGATAAACCCTCTGAATCCACACCAGATGAAGGTCAAAAGGTCAACGCGGCAGTCGACCCGGTCCTGTCTTCGGAAGGTCCATCTTCAGATGATACAGTCACCGAAGAGAATGAGAACGACACTGTTCAAATTCTTTTCGCAAACATAGACTCCGATGAACATGGGGGCAATCTACCCGTTCCTTTACCGTAGGAAGGAAGTTCGTCAAGGTCATATCCGGCCATTTATTCGGTCTCACCTCCGAGCAACCTAGTCGTTTCCTTCGATTGGAATCTACTAGGCAGACCCCGTTTACCATCTAATGTACCATTCCAAATCATTGTACAAGCTTACAGAATGGTCATGATTGGTACCATCATAGATGAAGGTGCTTCTGTGAGTATCCTTTCCTCAACTGCTTGGAAAGCGCTTGGTTTGCCATCGCTTTTGCCAGAGAATCTAACAGGGTTCGATAAAGGAACCAGTCGACCGTTAGGGATCCTTCCGAGTTTGCCCATAACTTTGAGAGGGAAAACCGTGTATTTGAACGTAATGGTAGGACAAGGACCTTTAGATTATAATCTACTCTTTAGGCGTGACTATATTTATAGCATGGGAGCCATTGTCTCCTCACTCTTTCGAGTAATGTGTTTTCCGCATGAAGGCCGAGGGGTCCAGCTCGTAGACCAACTTTCATTCCCCGGCTCACACAGCTAATAGTCAAATACCATCCCTAACTGGTCTTTTCACGCAAGGAATGTCTCATCAATCTCCAGTCCGTCCGCCTGAAGAACGCGAGTAATTCGGTGGCCATGACTGAAACCCAGGGGCATGCACCCTGGTCTGCTTCGGTAGGAAAAATTTAAGTATAGGGTAGGTTTCCGCGAAGGATATATGACTAGTCTGACACACTTGTCTGTTTAGGGAAATGGGATTACACTGGAATAAGATACCTCCATTAGAAGGTAGGCCTTTCCCGACAGAGCAAATGTTTTGTCTGCAAATTGAAGGGTAACCTGGAAACTCTACTTCGCTATACCTGGGGGCATGCAAACCTTTTTGCGCGCAAGTGAAAAGCGGCCAGCGTAACGCTAACCCCATAGTTTTGCTGACTTCAACTGCTTAAGTTAAGTGATTGGTCGAATCGACCGTTCACGTTTGCAGCGGCCAGATGGCACCAGCAAAGTAAAGGAAGAGTTTTCCTACCTAACCTCAGTAGTTAATTAACCCCTAGGACAGTAGTTGGTCGTTCCTAGATTGCATGCGAAAGGGAGCGGAGCAAAGTTTCGAATGGTGCAAGCTCCTTAAAAATTGAACCTATCGGTGAGACATCCTTATTATACGACTAGAACGAGCAGTTTTTATGCGAAGCTCAAGCTCGTTAAAAATTAAAACTAAGCATTGAGCAAATGTTCCCCCAGAGTTTAAGCTCATTAAAAAATGAACCAACCTCCGGTAAATAACCATTGCGAATGCATTATCATCAGCTTTTTGAGCCCTGGTCGTGTTCTTACCATCACCTCCACTCTGTTTTAGCCGATCATATGCCTCCATTTGATTGTTTACCCTTTTGAGGAACAACTGTGACGAGTGATTCTGTTAGCCATCCTTGTGACACTGCCGTGATTGGAAAATTCCAAACCTTACCTGGAATTAGCAGCGACCCAAAAATATCACTCGTTCCTCAAAAACGGGTCTCCTTTAAGCTCTTTTCATCTGACTTGTAAAATATGAAAAGATTGCCAAGCAATTGGCCTCTTCAGCTCATTAAAGCTACCGAAAGTGCTATCCCTCTAGATTTTAATCTTTTTGGACCTGAGGGATTATTACACAAAAAGATCGAGCGCTTGTCTTGTTCAGCTCGTTAAAACTATCGAAAATTCATCCCTTTTGTATTATTTTATACTTTTTCAGACTTAAGGGATTATATGACGAAAAATATTTATTGGAGTTTCCTTTCCGTCCCTTTCCAGACTCTCTAAAATTGAAAAAGGACCAAGTTGTCTTTGTCATTAAACTCATTAAAACCAATAGCGACAAACTTATCCATAGAGACAAGAACGAGTTTCACTGTCGCTAGGCTCGTTAAAACATAGCAATGGGTTTGCCCGAAGGGCAAATTATAGAACAAGCATATGTTATACTCCTCAAGTTTGATAAAAATAAAGAGGTACTGGTCAACAATGACTGGGGAAAATTGGGAAGAAAACCTAAGAAACTTTATTGGTAGTGGGTCGCTCTTGAACATGACATTTTCACTCCATCACCATGATTGAGTCGGGTTGGGTTATTCCATTCACCGGTCATACTACCATTGGTCCATCATACCATCCATCTTTGAGGTTAACGCTACTAATCCATTTCAGTGTCACCGATATGTTCAAGAGAAGTCGATCAGAGAATTCACCAACCCAGCTTGTGTCTCACCCGCTGCAATACCTTCACGCTTCATTCTTTCATGACCGCCACCCTGAACCCTGTATCATCAGACCGTTTTCACCTCCACAAAATCATTTGCTCCGTTCCGTGTCGTTGATGTGGGATTCATTAAGGCCCTCCTGTGACGGGTTGCTTCTTGTCGACATCAGCTCATTATCCAAGAAGTTGACTTAGGAACAACCCTTTCAGTACTTTGATGCTTGCATGCCTCAATGGCAAGTTTCTCACTTTCAGCGACAGGTTTACATCAATGGCCTTCAACCGAGAGATTTTGCGTGGTGTTCGATGCCAATTCCTTTTTCACACCACGTGAATTGTACTGTACTGCCTTAAGGGTCATTGTCATTATTGGTGATTCCTCTCGCGCCTGTTAACAGCTTACATCATTGGCTGGTAATTAGACGATGTCTTTCCATGTTCGACTCTAGAAATTTTTCACATGGATCGACTTGTACTCCGAGTGAAGATTGAACGAGTTTTGAAGACCCCGGATCTAGTTTCATCCATCCGGGCTGCGATATATTCAGGAAAATAAAGACATCAAATGTACATCATTGCTGCACAGATGATCATCCGAATCAAAGGATTATGGCTCTATCAGAATCATCAGTCTGCCACATAGACGATTGTCTGTCCTATGTACATGAAAATGAATTTATATAGCTGAGCATGGCAATGCCCGCCTCAGCTAGATCATGAAAATGTTATGAAGATAATGTATTGTATTGTATCTTATTACAGGTCGGCTTCCAGTTCAAAGAACCTCGGATCCTAATGATAAAGCATTTCACCTGACATCAAAGATCTACAACCTCATGCTTTAGGGGGCAACTATTATAGACATATTTGGGCACTGCAACTCCAATCACATATGTCCATAAACCAAGGGCTTCTGAGTCCCTAAAAGTGTTATTTCATACCCTAAAGGAACAAGGTCAGCTGATTACATCATCTCCCAGAAGTTCTCCACAGAAAACTGCTCAGAACTGGACCATATAGACTGCTCAGTGCAGAGGGTGCGATGCATCTCACCTGCTCAGTGCAAAAAGTGCGATGCATACTGAAAATCCCTTCTGTAGGTTGCGATGGGCGAGAGTAGACAAATGGCAGAGACAGTTTGCAAGGTGGATGATCATGGAATCTTCCAGAAACTTCTCCTGTGACACTTGCCTCTCTGAATTCGCCCAGGGATGAGTAAGAGATCATCAATCTCCAAGTGGAATCAAGAACAATTAGAGAGAAGACACTAATCAAAAATCTCAGAAGCTGACTCACCCCCTTGCAATCATCTATATATGGATCCCTCATCCGAGAGATCTAGATGCTGTAATCTTGTATCTTATAAGGAAGTGCTGTTGGTTTCTTGGTGGAATATCATAGTGTTGGGTGATCTAAGCTTTTCATGAGGTGAAGAAAGGCTTTCATGCTGGGAGGATGACGCTGGGTCAGATCAATGGGTTGTAATCCTCTCTTCAAATCTCTATATCAATAAAGCTATTCAAGTTTTCCTCCACATTCTTGTATGTTTGCTAATATATGCATTTGTGTGGTCGATATATATCTGGTCCTATATTGTTTATGATTGTAGATCTCTGCACTTTGAAGGTATTATGTTGCTTTGACTTTACAGGTACTCTTTGAAGCGGAGTGGTCAAGGGAGAAGCGACAAAGATCCGTCAAAGAGGAGAAGGAACAAGCAGAGAACCAAGCGAAAGATCGAGGTTGGTATTCTTTGCTCCTCTCTTATCTACTTCTCGTAAAGGAAAACGAAAGTAACTTTAATCTGTTTGTTTCTAAGATAGCTACCCGTCTTAGTGGGACTAGCAGCTTTGCATGGACACTAGATTTCCCGATAACACTGCCGTACATAAAAAATATTCTGCAGTTTTGCGATTGGTTTGGTAATCCCTCTGTCTAAATTTCCAGAGTAGTCACTTTCGTTCCTTTTCAGACTCCTTAAAAGAAAAGGTCCTTCTGAGCACTTGTCACTTCAGGCTCATTAAAAATTGAAGGCGACTAGAGTCATGTTTAGCTTTTTCTCTACTCTTAAAAATTGAAAAAGCAAGTTGTGTCAAAGCGTCATAAAATTCATTTAATCCGGAATAACATTTTCCCCTTATTATTTTGAGTTGATCAAGTAATCTGCAATCGTGGAAGAAAGTCAATCAAAACCCCATCGTTCGCTGAGATTAACGAGTCAATCGTCTTCGACTCCGGAAACAAAACCATTCCAGGCCAAGCGATCTCGTTTAACTGGGTCAAAGTCTCCTGGCTTATTTGAAACTTGTGTTTCAACATCCTTAGAGACTCCAGTTACTCCAACTATTTCTGGTATCCCTGCCTCTACAGAAGAAGTTCCACAGTTACAAGAGGACATTAGAATTGATCCTAGTGTAACGGTAAACACTTCTATTTCTGAACCAGCTCCATCTAGGGCTGATTCGGAAGGTGTCATCCCTCCAACATCTGTCGCTCCAAAGTCTGTACCTTATTCGGCACCAGAAATATTTTACGGACCTGACAGTCTACCTCTTCAACCTGGACTGATTGCTATAGAAGAGATTGTGGAGGATCTTCCATCTAGTACCCCATTACATTTTGGAACTGGGATCCACCTATATCCTTCTACTACAGAAGTTAGTCATCCTTCATCGCAAGTTCCTGTAGAATCGCTAGGAAGTCTTTTGGATAGACTCGATATGTCTGAACAACCATCGACATCTACGACTGTGTCATCCGATACAGCCTGTTGCTACTCCGACGATGTTCGCTGGTGTATCGTCTGTCCTAACTAGTTCTCAACCACTAGATGGAGTCCATCCAGGGACTGTTTCGACAGTATGGTCTGTTCCTATTTGTTCATCCGGAATCTTATTTGGAATTTCTTATGTTGAGTCTCAGCAAATTGATCCTTCGCAACAATATCAATTTGGGCAGTCCAGTCTCCAAAGGCCAATCTTCCCTTTGAACACTGGATTGTCGCCATATGGGGGGCAGTATGTCTTTTCATTGTTCCCTCCAGGAGAACAACCATATGAGAGTTCACAACAAAATTTGGGTCAAGCTGGAATCACATCCAGTGGTTGGGTACCAATATTGCCTCAACAACTGAGAGTTGTATATTCAATGCAACAAAATCAACCTGTGTCAAACATTCCCACTACACTGGCTATTGTGACGGTGTTGCAAGTACAAGCGCTGCCTGTTGTATGTCAACCTCCAGTTTCTCAGGTCGTAATACAATAGCCTCTTGTCTCCGCGACTCAATCACAACCGCTGATTAGTGGCTCCTTAACTGAAGCGACTCAGGCTCAAATGGGTACTATAACCCCTCATCTTGGTCAAACATCTAGTATTGGGCAACAACAAATGGTCTCACAGCCATTGCTGGTGCAATATCAACAATGCAATTCCAGCAAGCTTACCGAGGACCTAAGCAACAAAGCTTTGCGGGTAATGGGCAACTGTATATTCAAAACGGTTACCATCAATCATATTATAATGGTTACGCCCATCAACCTTATTAAAGTTATCAGCTTCAAATACATTATGCTGGTATGCAAAGACCCACTGTTCAGGCGATCCCATCTTATCCTGGGTATGCTTCGCCAACCCTGAATCAACAGTTGCCTTTCATCGCAACTTTAGAATTACCAGATCTGAATCAGCTAACAAATGATCCAATTGCTTACGCCCCTTGGTGGCCAACGATTCCTCATAAACTTCTGTCAGATATTCCTAAATTCAATGGAAATCCAGGTGAAGATCCGTCGAATCATGCGATGACCTTTCATTTGTGGTGTTCGTCCAACACTCTCAATGATGATTCGATTAGGCTTCGCCTTTTTCAACGAACGTTAACTGGTATGGCAGCAAAATGGTACATCGAATTGCCTAGAGCTTCATTCGATAACTTCAACGCCCTTGCCACCACCTTTTTAACCCATTTTCAGTTACCCATAAGGTACGAAACAGGAACGGAGCTTCTTACCAATTTTAAACAGATGACAGCCACTCACATATCTGATCATATTCATGAGTGGCGACGTCGTTGTAGAATGGTAAAGGCATATGTTCTTGATCAACTGTTAGCTGAATGGTTTATTAAGTCATTGTTACCTTCTATTACAAAAGATGTGGCCAAGGGAGGAGTTGTCACTGAAGAGCAAGTCATTGCTCGTGCGCAATATCTAGACTTGATCCATGCTCAATCTGGCACGCTCTATGACAAAATTCTTGATGCTCCTAGACCGGAGTTTTCCGTTCCTCCTCCTAAATCGAACAGGGACTCTCATGTCGGTGACAACGTGATTGGCACCTCAAGTACGCAAACCGCAAAGGCTAGATCTGGTAAAGCCCTCGCAGTTTCCAGTAAAAAGGCAAATGAAAAACTTCCTGCCTCGGAGGTTAATGCCGTGTCGACCGACAAAGGCAAAGAATCGAAGCAACCAGGGGGCAAGAAGAAAGGGAAAGCAAAAAGAAGAAACAGGATAATTTGTCTCCTGAATTTTTTTCTGAAAACCCTTATGGGCAAAAGAAACCTAGTCGGCCATGTCACATATGTGATGAAGACCATTGGACGAGAGATTGTCCGCATAAAGTTGAGATTAAGAAGTTCTTTAAGAGTTCAAACCTCAACGGTATTGACTGATTCGTTTCCAAACCCAAAAACTAATCTGGTTGCTAGCGACAATGCTTCCCCATCCCAAGTGCTTATGTTGTCCATTTTGAAGTAGCAAAATGATGCTTGGATGTTGACAAGGAATAAAGATTATGGGAATCCACAGCTGTCGAACAACAAGACTGTAGATCAACCTAGTAGTTCGACAACAACTTCAACCGAAGTTGTGCCACCCATCATTCCTGAGCTAATGATAAAGCCGCCAAAGGGAGTAGTACACAAATCGACATTTAATCCTCGTGCTCGAGCAATAGAGAATTATAATATAGTAGAGGATTTGGCCCAATTGCCATCCACTATGTCGACACTTGAAGTGCTGCAAAATTGCCCCTCCCAAAAGCATGCTCTATTATCAACAATAGGTGGGATTGACTCAGTGGATTCCAATCTTGTGATCTTTAATCATAAAGGATACGAACCTCAGTTACCAGCCCAACTTGTTTTCCTCATTCAAGTGAAAGCCCTCAACAAAACTGTTCATTGAACAATTATTGATGAAGGGGCATCTACATGCATTGTGTCAATGAGTTGCTGGAAAACTTTAGGCTCACCACCCTTGTCGCGATCATCAACGACATTAAAAGCATTCGATGGACGAACATACACCCCGTACGGGATTTTAAGTAACTTGCAAGTTGAACTAGGGGGCAAAACAATAGAAATTGATGTCGAAGTTATCGATGGAAACTTCGATTACAACATCCTTGGGAAGGCCCTGGATTTATGCTATGGCTGCAGTTGTGTCAACATACTTTAGAAAGATTGAATTTCCTTTTCAAGGAGGAATTACAATCGTCGATCAACACACCTTCCTCCCCAACAGTTCACAAGTTACGGGAAGCATTCCAATGATCCATGGAAGCTCTCATTCGCTTCAAAATGTCGAAGTAGGCCTCCTAAAAGACCCTACCTTAATGGGTACTTTTGCCCTACCGCCTCTGAGTAATCTGGCGGAAGTGGCCACGGTGGAAACCTGTAATATGATATCTTCTATATCTACGAAGATTCAGAAAATTTCCGAAAATTTTGTTAGCATGGATCATCGCCAGGTATTGCCTCCAAGCCCAATCGAAATATTGTAGCAATCAATGTTCTTGGCCAGGGCGGCAAACCCAAATCAGAGCTCAACGAGTGTTTGGATAGATAGGTCTAAGGAATATGGCACCTCTTCAGATCCTTGGTCGCATGTACATTCTACAGACAAAGGAATCATTCAATCAATGATGATAGGAGAGGCACCATGGGAAGATTACCACCATTGTTCCCATCTTCCGGATTACCACGAAGATTGTTCCAACGACCTTAATCATCCTTTAGTTTTTGATTTTCTATCAAATACTGTAAATACGGTGGATTCCGAGTGGAATCTGTCCAATATTGAAGAAACTATCGCCATAAATATCTCGACCAAACCAGATGTTGTAGAGAACATTCATGTCGGCAAATCTTGTTCTTCTTCAAAACTGGAAATATATTTCGCTCTCTTTCGCAAATTCAGAGATGTCTTTGCATGGTCATACGAAGAAATGCCAGGCATTGACTCGAGCATAGTTGAACACGAAATCAAGATGTATCCAGATGTCAAACCGGTACGACAACGGCTTCGGCAGGTGCGCTCGAAGAAAGCCCTTGCCATCAAGGCAGAAGTTGAAATTTTTTTACATGCTGGTTTCATTTACCCGGTTCCTCTAACTTATTGGGTATCGATTAGTGTTCTTGTGATAAAAAACAAGGAACGATCAGAGCGTGCGTTGATTACAGGGATGTAAATCAAGCTTGTCCAAAAGACAACTACCCTACACCCTTCATCGACCAGATAATTGATGAATGTGTTGGATGCGAAATCTTTTCGTTTATGGATGGATTTTCCGGGTATAATCAAATAAATATCCGCCCACAGGACCAGTCAAAGACTACATTTATTTGTGTGGGGCAAATTCGCATATCGCAAGCTACCTTTTGGTTTAAAGAACGCAGGGGTAACCTTTCAGAGGGCTATGAATTATGCCTTCCATGACATTAAGAACATCGTTCAACCATATCTTGACGATCTTCCGGCTCATTCGCGAAAGCGGACTAATCATCCGCAGCATTTGAGAGCTATATATTTCTACGTTGCCGACACTACAAGATACGACTCAATCCGCACAAGTGTGTGTTTTGTGTCGATTCCGGTCGTTTGCTTGGCTTTGTGGTTTCAAAGGACGGGATTCGTCTCGACCCATGTAAGGTTTAGGCGATCATCGATATGCCTCCACCTTCAAATTTGCTTTAGATTCAGAAACTCCAAGGGAAAGCAAACTTCCTGAGGAAGGGTGCAATGCATCTCACTTGCAGCGCACAAAGGGTGCGATGCATACTGAAAAGCCCTTCTGTAGGGTGCAATGAGCGAGAGTAGACAAATGGTAGAGGCAGTTTGCTAAGTGGAAACCGAGGGAATCTTCTAGAAACTTCCCCTGTGACACTTGCCTCTTTGAATTCGCCCAAGGATGAGTAAGAAAGCATGAAATCTCCAAGTGGAACCAAGAATTATCAGTGAAATGACACTAATCAAAATCCCAGAAGGTGACTCACCCACCTGCAAATATCTATATATGGATCCCTCATCCTAGAGATCCAAAGCTGGAATTTTGTATTTTGTAAGGAAGTGCTGTTGGTTTCTCTGTGAAACATTGTAGTGTTGGGTGATCTAGCTTTTCATGAGGTGAAGAGGGCTTTCATGCTGGGAGGATGGCGCTGGATCAGATCACTGGGTTGTAATCCTCTCTTCTACTACTATCAATAAAGCTATTTGAGCTTTCCTCCATATACTTGTATATTTCTGAATCTTGTATTGGTGTATGCATTTGTATGGTTAATATACATCTGATCCTATATTGTTTATGGTTATAGATCTCTATGCTTTGATGGTATTATGTTGCTTTGACTCTACAGGTTTTCTTTGAAGCGGGACAAATGAGGAAGGAGTGGTGAAGCTCTGTCAAAGGAGGGAGGAAACAAGCAAAGAGACAAGCGAAAGACTGAGGTTGGTACTTTCTGCTTCTCTCTCATCTATCTCTCATAAAGGAAAACACAAGTAACTTTGGTTTGTTTGTTTCTAAGATAGCTACCCGTCTTAGTAGGACTAGCATCTCTGAATGGACACTAGTTTTCCCGATAACACTAACCCATGGGGGGGATTTGAATTGGTGACCTTTTCGCAAAGAGTGCCTTAACAATACTCCCATTCGCCGTCAATTTAAAGTCCCATGGGCAATGTACTAAGAAATTATAATAATCACTTTCTACTCTCAAGCAAGCACCTAAAGTGGCAATCTAACATCTTTTGCATGCTAGATTCCAAGCCTATGCAGAAGCACCTTTCCTAGCTAATAACATCAACACATGTAGGGGTTGGATGACATGGATTCAACCATTAATGTACTTTTGTTTCTAGGAAATGTTAGGCAAATTGTTTTTTAGATGTTGAAGCTAGTGGTAGCTTCGAAAGGTCTTCTACATAGGTTTGGTGTCTTAGCATGTGGAAGACATTATTTGCCTCTTCTATGTGCTTGCTTGATTGAGTTAACAATTTATATCTTCTTTCTTGAGTCTAACTTAGGAAAAGTACAATAATTAAAGTCAATTAATTATTGTGGACTATTATTTAAGTGACTTAGAAACAATTTCAACTGTTGATCTCCAAGATTGTTCTAGAAGGGTGATTGGGGTTAGGGATTTGGATTGAATGAAGATTATAAAGGGACCCTAGCGAGGAGGTGAAGACACAATTTGTGTGAGTGAGTCATCATTCAGAGAAAGAGATTTTCTCTAAGTGCGAGTGGCTATGTGGACCAACAGTGTAGAGAAGGAGAAATGTGAGTGGATTGGATTGAATGCAGGAGGGCCGAATTGCTAGAGGGAGATTGATTTTATCTGGAGGAGGCTGAGTTGTTGGAGGACCGAGTTTTCCCTAGTGCGCATTGGTGGCATGCAATGAGGGCGCAGGTCGAGTTGCTGGTAGAGTATTTGGTCCAAGTTCTCCAGGCCGATATCATCCAGAGGCTAATTTCCTAGAGGCCGATTTCCTTGGGCCAAATTCATTCTAAGGGAGTTGTGTTACAGGTTCTAGGGTTTTGTATTTTTCCTTATATCTCTGTGGGTCGAAAAACCCCGATTTTCCAGATAATTAAATGAGGGAGAATTGTTGTGGGTGATTTATTTTGCAATGTGTGATTGATCTCTTTGGTTTATTTTTCACTACATATATTTCATTCTGGAAGTTAAAAATACTAGTGATTTTATTTTTCAGTGATTCAGTAATTATTTGTGTAAATAAATAAATTGTTGGGGATAAATTAAATTGCCATGAGAAAAAAATATGGTTGGTATTAGAAATTTAACATGGTATCAGAGCTATCTAGAAGACTTTGAGAGAGAGAGATTTGAGATCACTAGGGTTTGCAACAACGAGTTTTCCCTTTTGTGGTAGCAGAATTATTTTCAAATTTTGGAGCTGGGTTTTGTGGCCACAGTCGATTTGTGGAGATGGCATCATTAAAATAGTTTGCAATATGAAGACAGGTTGGACGAGGTATCAAATTTCAGTACCTGAAGGGAGCAAATTACCACGATTATGAAGATGAATGGTCTCTAGGATCTAGTAGGCAGAGATGTGCAGGTTCCTCCAAATACGAAACTTGCAGCGGAGCTACAAGCATAAGCTTAAAGACATGAAAGCGAGTTGCATAATTTTGGATCATGTGAGGGATCATATAATTCCTCACATATAAAGGAAGGACATTGGAAGACAAATGTGGGTAGCTCTGATCGGTCTTTATCAGAGTACAAATGAGAACAAAAAAATTGTGCTGCGGGAAAATTAAACATCATTAAAATGAACAGATTTGAGGCTGTGACATCATATCTCACAAGGGTCCAACAGGCTCATGATGAGTTTGTAGCTGTTAGCTCTACTATACAACGATGATTTTCTAAGGTCAGAGACAGGCTTGGTCTGCTCGGTTGTGCGCAGAAGAACTCCACATCGGTCATTATCTCCTTTCTGCCCCTATCCCGCTTATTCTCCTTTAGCTCCATTTCCTTTGTTTTTCCTCTAAACCCTGCAAAGTAGCCCTTTTCAACTCTAGAACCCGCCATAAATCCTCACCCACATGACCCCGCGCTTCCTTAAGCCATCGCCATCCTTTGATCGCATCTGTTTATTGCCGCACCACGATCTAACGGTCCCTGCTGCATTCAACGAACCATCCGCACGTTTATCTCTTCCACTGTCCGATCATCCCCGCCGTGATCGGACGACATTCGCTCATCCCACTCTCGCAAACTAACTGCACGATAACTCGCGATCAACAACGGTTTTGTTATTCCCTGCCGCCACACATCACACGTTGGCTGGTATCGCTCGCCCTTGTACGTTTACCGCCTAATCCCCAAAAGCGGTGCGAGCAATACCACTTACGACTCACACCCGTTTTCTCGCTCGGTATCGCCCGCTCATTTTCAAAGCCTGATGGTCGTTGGATCTGTTCGCTCGAGATCCAACGACTCACGATCATCTTCCACCTCGCCTCCTGGTACTCCTTGCCAAGCATTGTCCACCATCCATCTGCGTGATCCAACGGCCCATCTTCCTTCTCCATTCATCCATATTGTCCACGTCCATAGCCATTTCATACTTTCGAAAGGACGAAGGTGGTCAGCATCCAGTACTCGGCGCAGTAGCTCTTCAACAACCGCATTCAACAGGAAGGATGGCCAAGAAAGAAAGGACCAGCCTCGAGCAGATAAACACGTTCAACAGTTAAGGAATTTTATTCTTTATGACACTCCACTTGCTCGAGAAGTACAACAGAGCACCCGAGAAGATCAAATTCGTTCACTGAAGCAGGCAGATTGCCCCAGAGACTCCATCAGACAGTTAAAGCAGTTGGTGGTCAATTATGACCCCTCAACACCTAGAATAGCAGAACATTTTTGTAAAGAAACTCTATATATACCTAGAAAATATATGTAATCAGGGTTGATGGTTGTTGTTTTGATGTAAGGTTCAACTTCTAGAGACTGTAACTGCTTTGATACTTGTAGTGTCTCGTCTTCATTTTCAGCTAATACAAGCTTCTTTTGCTGTTAATTGCTCACTTTCCATTTCTATTCTATTCTAGGCTGTGCTTGTTATGCAGTTTTCATGAACTCTTGATATTTGGCATTAGAGGAGCTATCATCCTACCTCTGTGTTAAAATCTTGTATGTATCAGTGAATGTGTTATTTAGGTTTCTGTTTACCTAGTGACAGAGAGCTGTCATCATGTCTGTGTATTAGGAAATAGATTTGCAGACTTTTTACTGGTTGTAGCCAGTCATCACATGGTCTTGTGTATCTGCTGGTGTGGTCAGTGTGTTGTCGCACAGATTGTCACGACAATGCTCAGACCGGGGGTTGTCACTCTGATCCCCGATCTCTCCGTTTAAGACTGTCTCCCGCGGCTAAGGGGGGTAGACCCTATGGGATAATGGATGACCAACTGGGGACCAGTTGGGTTGGGAGACACGAGAGGAAACAAGCACTTAATTGATTTTATTAAGTTAATGGACCAGTGCTTTATGGAGTTAATGATTAAATGATTAAATGTTGCAGAAATATGAACCATGTAAAACAAACATTTATCATCAAATGACCTAAGCAATGTAAGATTTTTAACAAATGCACAACGCCTTTAAATGATCCAGCAATTAAACTTCAAGAAAAATTAAATGCTTTAAATGATCATAAAATTTAAATGCTGACCAGCTACCACTTTCATATAGCCAACTTGTAAATAAACATTTCAAGTGCGTTTAGCTATAGAAAAATAGACCACAAAAAATGAATTTTCAATTTTTTTTTTTTTTATTAAGCTTTTTCAAAATATTTTTTAATTTTTAAATATTTTTAATTTTATTTTTTTTTTTTGTTCTGTTTGCAGGTGCTGGAGCAGCGTGGAAGGAATCCGCAGGAAGTAATGCTGAAGAGAAATGCGGAAATGGAGCTGTGAGGAGACAGGGATTTGATTTGCAGCAAAGTGAGAGGAGCTCTAAATATTTTCCAGAAATCTTGACAAAATTTTTAACTTGCTCTCCTTCAGATTTCTTGAAACCCTCATAAAATAAAATTTAGATTTGAAAATGAACGATTTTAAAACCCTTGGAATGCAAGATTGCTGGTTGATATTTTTGGAAAGCAATTTTAAATGAAACCCTAGCAAACAGATACCTTGGAAAATCTCGAATTTCTTCAGCAAAAAACCTGCAAGAACTAATCCTGAGGCCAGATCTTACCCTCCAGGGCCTAGATCTGGCTTCAAACAAAAATTTCTCCTTAGACCTATAACCTGCAACCTGTAATGGCAAAACAGAACACCCAAAGATAATATGTGCAAGAAAGGAAACTGAAAACCCTAACTAAATAATTACAATATTCACAAACTGCAGACTCTAAAATAGCCAGATTCTCGTTATGCCACATAAATATTTTCAGAATTTAAATTTTAATGTGAGATACTTCAGAAAACCCTTCATGCATTCATTAAAAAAAATTCAGATGATAAGCCCGGGATTAAAAACTAGCTGGGCTCTTTCAAAAAACACAATCCGGGAGTTGGCTGGTTCAGCCGAGAACTTCCCCTAACGCCCAGTAAACTCAAAACTTAAGATTTCCTGCACAACTTAAAATCAACCATTAACATAGAGGGAGAAAGCAATAATGAAATCTAGATCAAATGGAGATACCTGCCATTATATTTCAGAATCTAAACTATCGTTCAAACCCCAGAGATCAAACAAAATACCTGTGCCTGAATCAATCTTCATCAAGCTATTATCAATGACTAAAAATAAGATTATGCAGAAAAATAAAACAATCTTACAACATTTCCAGAAGAGTAACACCAACAAGATTTTCAACCCCAAAGTCTTTCTTTATTGCACAAAAACTGACTGTAAGAGAACTTTATTTAGCACCAGATTCTCAGATCTAAACTGATCTCAAATGACCCCTAACACCCTATTTAAAAGAAAAATTCCCAACGGCTAGTTCGAGTGATCCATGTCAAAATGATCTCGACCGTCGATGATGATCAAGATATCTCTTAATCTCATTCGTCGAATTTTTAATGCATTAAAAAATTGAAATTCTGCATTTATTTACTCAAAAATTATTATTTTATTATTTTTTAAGTTTTTATTCTATTTTTTAAATTATTTTATAAATTTTTCAATTTTTTTTAATTATTATTATCTTATTTTTTTAATTTATTTATTTTTTTAATTTATATCTTTTATTTTTAATTTTTAATTTTTAAATGGATCCTCGAACCTAGCCTTTGGAAAAAATTCCCTAGGACTTGGGACTTAGGACTTATGAGGGGATTTAAAACATTTTATAACCCTCAAGACACTTTACAATTTTACATTTCAAGGGGGAAAACCCCTTTGACATAGACCCTCATAGACTACCCAGTTCTGTGACACAACTATAATCTAGCAGATCAACATACTAGGATTCTCATAAGATTCTAATGACAAAATTCATTCCGGCTTTGGGGTTAGGCTAAAGGAAAACTCTGCCGATCATGGATCGGTGAGACAAAAAACCTTCCGGAACGTAGATTATCACTAGAAAATTAGGTCCACCTAGGCAATTTACGTACATGACTCAGTTCTGCTAAGATTATTTACAATTTACACATGCAGATTTGGTTTACAATCATAATATGATCAAGTCGACGATGAGTGTCGAATGGCACGGACACGTCAATCAAGCGTTATCCCTTTTGCAAAAAAAGGGGGTGTACTGCTATGGGAACTTGACACGTAGTGGTCAACACAATGTTCTCCATATTTACCCGATCCTTAAACTGTGAGTAATTGGTGGTCTAAAGCCTTGTAGTCTGGGGGTGTTCACACATGTCTGGAGTCAAGCAAAGTAGGAGTGGTTACCTGGCTTGAATAAGCATCATTCCTTTTATTCATCCATTTCCAACATCATGTTGAATTTATAATGTTCCCGAGCATCTCTGAGATACAACCTAGGAGAGTTTCTTGGGGTGATAACAGTAGCTGTTGGGGAAACTGTGCATGATTCAGAGCTAGTTAAAGTTCCTCTGAAGGGGAGCGTAAAGCACTTGTCCACTTTTGTGTATGGGATTCTTGCTCTTCAACAACGTCCTGATTGGAGTCGGTTATGGGATGAATTTGCCTAGAAGAATACTTGGGAAAACTCATGACTGAAGGATAGCAAAAGGGCGAAAAAGAGAAAAATGAGCTTGCTTTTGTTGCACAAGCGAAAATGGGCAAATGAGGATCTTTACAGAACAAGAAGGAAAATGACATGAGCAAAGTCAAGTGCTTTGCTTTTCATAAGCTCGGGCATTTTTCCAATCAGTGTCCAAACAAAAAGAAGGGCAAGGGAAAAAACTGCTACAACAATTACTGCGTAGATAGGGGAGATGGCTTAGAAGTTTGAGAAAATTTCTCCTTATTATCTTGCCTTTCTAGAACTGTCACAAGAGGTGTCTAGTTTGTGGATAGTGGAGCATCTCATCATATAACATGATCTTGAGACTTCTTCACCAATATGACCAGGAGGCCCAAAGATGTACATGTGAAACTTGGTGACAAGGCCAAATATGCAGTCGAGGGAACTGGGAGTATTGAGTTCCAGATGGAATTAGGTGGCATCATGGAGGTGAATGAGGTGTCATATGTACCGGGTTTGGAGAAAAATATCCTTTTATTTTCGACCATAGAAGACAAAGGACTGGAGGTCAGATTTACGGGAGGTGTAGTGGTTGTTTGGTCGAAAGGGACTTATTTCAGCAAGAAGAGGGTGGTTGGTAGAAGGGAGAGAGATCTCTATCTATTGAGAGGGCTGTTGAGAAATCTAAGGCATAGCAATTAGGTGTTTTCTCTTTGATGATAACTGCTTGTGAATGCTTTTTACTTCTTTAGATTAGGATCTTTTCTTTCCTTAGATTATTATTGCATTCTTGTTCATCAAACAACTACCAATGCATAGACAATAAAGAGACGAGACACAAAATGTAGGTGATCAGCCAGGGCCAAAACCTCTCCCACTTGAGAGGAAAACCCAAAAGAATTCTTCTTCTTATAGAGACTTCAATTGATGAATACCAAGACCAAGACCCTTGACCTATTTGCCTCTCTAAGACCAAGTCAACTTACTTCATGTCAAAGTTAACCCTTTGATGATTCAGCTACAATTTCTTCTTCAATGCTTTCACTTCTCCAACACAGATTTGAACTTTTCGGCTTCCTTGACTCTAATCTTCGACCTTCTGTAGTGGACTCTTCTTTCTCGCACGTGTGACAGATTTAGGGTAAATTCTGTGAACAACAATACATGCATCTTTTAGATAACAATGGTATGTTCTATGCTAAAGACAATTTACTTCAATGTTCCTTTAGCAGCTCAATGACAAATCCAATTATATCTAGTAGCAATCACATAAACTTGTAAACATTGACAGTAAATGTAGATAGAACATAAAATCATATGCATAAGACAAGCCGAGACAAGAGGACACAAGATGTGGTGGATGCCAGGGACAAACCCCAATGTGGGGAAACCCTTTGATCAAATCTTTTTATTATTCTTCAATAGTTCAACAGAGAGAGAGAGTACAAAGATAAGCCCAAAACATATCTGCTAAATCAACCCTAACTAGAAAGTCAATGGTGGTCAAAGCTGCCCCAAAACATCCTCCAATCAATAGTCCAATTTGGCCTTCAAATCAGCTCAAACTCTTCGGTCAAACCTAGTCAAAGGAGAGAGAAAGTCTGCGGTACTTTTTTGCAGTCAAAACTGAAGTCAGTGCTAGTCAAACTATCCCCAAATACCTTGATTTTTGTGCCAATAAATGCAACCTAGAAAATCAGAATTTTGGCCCAAAAATCGAGGTCAACGCTGGTCAAACTCCCCTTGGTCAACGCTTTGAAATTCTGGCTTGATTTGCCCAGAAAAACTCGGCCTCCTACCACACGTGCGAAGTAGAGAGAGAGGGAGCTGCCACACATGCGAAGAAGAGAGATGCCTCCAAATGCTGTACGACCCAATCAAGAGATAGAAGAAGATGTGACGAGATGATGATCAAATGAGGAAAAGGTTTCTCCTATTTATACACTTCGTTGTAGGTGAAAAGACACATCTATTGGGTTTCATGAGCCTACATTTCACTGGAGCTGACCTTGAAAATTTGTCCATAGGAGAAATAAATTCATAATTCCATTTTTGCTTTGTTAGAATGAGATGATCTTTATATCAAAATTGTACCTATCTGAAAGAGGAATCCAATGCAATAATCATCTCCATCATATGAGTTTCCCTAAGGTGGAATTCGAGCCTAGTTGCTAATTTTAACACCCTCACAACTAGGGAGAATTCCACCAGCCAATCCATGATCATGCCAACCAGTCATCCTGTACCATCATGCAATCACTGCTCTGCTGAACCATGAAGAAATAATGAAGAAAAAGTGATCGAGAGTATCATACCACTCTCCACTTACTAAAGTTAGTCCTTAATCCCAGATCAAGTTGTTGAACACCATGCATCCTAGTCATAGGGAGAACAGCAGTACATGTTGCGTCCATCGGTAGTGCTATGGTCCCTAACCAACTTTTTCCAACTCATTGACTAGATGAGAGGTACTTCCCATGAGTCCCGGATTCTATGGGTAGGATGTGTGTTGGGGCATCAACAGGAAAAGGTGAACCACTCATCCTGCTCATATGCTATAGGAGAAGGTGAACCACTCATCCTATGCATATGTTTGTAGGGGAAGGACTCACCCTACATACATGTGTTTAGCTAGGGGAAGGTGGACCACTCACCCTACACATACGTCAACCATAATGGGGTATCACAGGGAAAGGTGAACCACTCACCCAGTATCCAGCGCACCACTAGGGGAAGGTGAACGACTCACCCTATGGTCGCTCATAGCTAGCTCTAAGTACCCCACGCCCCCAAGAGCTCCCAGAGCTCTGTGTAAGACTCATACGAGACCTTCATAAGAGGGTTGTTCCACAACTCCAAGTCTCTCTCGAAAGGTTAAGAATTTGACCTTCCTGAGAGGTTTCATGAGAATGTCAAGCAACTTGCTCATCTGTCCTGATGTGTTGGAGCCTAACTGCTCCCTGTTGTACCATATCCCGGATAAAGTGGCACCTGCTATCAATGTGCTTGGAGCGGTCGTGAACACGAGATTCTCTGATAAACGAGTCCCACTTTGGTTGTCGCAGAAGATCACGGTCGTATCTAGCACGTGCTCAAATAGTTCACTGAAGAGCTTCCTCAACCAGACTGCTTCACAATGGGCCATACTCGCAACAATGTATTTGGCCTCGGTGGTGCTTAGTGCAACCGATTTTTGTTTCGTGCTCATCCAAGACATAAAAGTAGACCCCAAAGAGAAGCAACACCTAGACGTGTTCTTACGATCCACCACACTGCCAGCCCAGTCAACATCTGAATATCCATGTAGCCTCAAATCCCTGACAGTGTATCTCAGTCCATAGTGGATAGTGCCCCAGAGATATTTCAAGAGATTCTTGGCAGCGATGCAATGAATGTGATGAGGCTTGACCATATATTGACTCAATGTGTTCACGGCCAAGCATATGTTAGGACATGAATTGACCAAGAACATCAGTGCTCCCACAAGTTGACGATACTCGGTAGGGTTCGCCAATTCGGGTCCAACAACACGTCCACATAGCTTCTTGAAGTTAAGTTCCATCGCAGTAGTCACAGACTTGCAGTCCACCATCCCACATCTTTCAAGTAGCTTCACAATATAGTTTCCTTAAGAAAGGAAAATCTCACCTGGGTTTTGCCAGACCTCCAATCCTAGGAAATAATGTATCAGTCCTAGTCCTTCATCTAGAACTCGGAAGCCAACTCCCTCTTGCATTGATGAATGAGAGGGTCATCACCTGTCAGAAAGAGATCATCCACATAAAGGACCAGAATGAGAGATTTGTCCCTTTCAACCTTGAAGTATAGGTTCGGGTTCGCATTGCTTCTTGTAAATCCCAGGTTCATAAGATAACTATCGATCCTCTCATACCAAGTCCTAGGGGCTTGCTTCAACACATAGAGGGCTTTCTTCAACCTGCATACATGTGTCTTACGATCTTGAACCTCAAACCCCTCGGGTTGTTCCACATATATTTCTACCTTAAGTGAACCATGCAAGAAGGCAATTTTGACATCCATCTGATGAAGGTTCCATCCTTGCGCGGTGCAAGGGCTATGATCGAACGGATGGTGGTATATCGGGCAACCGGTGCAAATATCTCATCATAGTCTACTCCTTCCTTTTGAGAGAAGCCTTGAGCTACAAATCTCACCTTGAATTTCTCAGCACTCCCATCAGCTTCGTGTTTGATCTTGTAGAGCCATTTCGAAGTGACCACCAACTTATCCTTGGGTCTAGGGACCACATCCTAGACATAATTCTTCATGATCGATTCATACTCTTCGTTCATCGCATCCTTCCAAACCTGTTGCTTCACGACTTCTTCGAATGTACAAGGCTCAATGATGCAGGAGCATGAAACTTGGAGGGAAAATCTTCAAACTTATTCCAAAAATCCAAAAAAATCTACAGGCAAAGGAGTGGGGTCCTTTAGACAACAATTTCCATGTTTTTTTAGTTTAAGATAAGGATAGAATTAAGAATAAATCATGCTGTAATAATTGCTTATGGATAAGCTGTAAAAAACTTTATGCATAATTGCTTTAAATCGATCTGTGTAAAAGGCATGCTTTTGGACGGATAAGGATCGAGAGGGCTTATCTATTATTTATAAAATGAAATAACGGGACCCTCTGAGTTAGAGAGTGCCAAGAAGTATTGTCATCTGAGAAAACCTCTCTGTATGCATCTGAATTGATGGTTCTCTGTTTACTGGTATTTTTATGCGTGTATCAGTTCGGTTCTTTTCTTCTAAACTTTGTTAATGTTGATTCGGCATTGGTTCTTCTATTATATACTTGATTTAAGCTTGTTGGTGAGTTTTCCTCTTGTATCAACACGCCTAGTTCTCTATTACATGGATGGTTGAGTTCCATGGAAAAACTCTGTTTACACAGGAATTCTTTGGAAAAGACTTAATCTGGACGTATTTTCGGACTTGAAATATTATTGAATCTAGTTCATACTCGTATCGGGTCTGAACCTTTATCACATCGCTGAGTGGGAGCGGGACAGAGTTAAACCGTCGAAGTCCAAAACTCCGACAGTCGGACCTGAAACACTATAGAGAAGATTTAAAAGGATATTGGGTCTGCAATTGTTATCACATTGCCAGATCAGAGCAAAGGAGCCTTGCCTTGGGAGCACTGAAGCCGCCGATTGCGACCTCCGATAACACTACGTGTTATCGCATTGGAAGTAGGAGCTTGGAAGGGCCGATTCAAAGCGCCGATAGTGTTAATTGCGTTCAAAGGCATAGTTTGAAATATAAAGCGCCGATAGTTAATTCTTTAGAATTAACAATATAGTGATAATAAGGCGCCGATAGTGTATTTCCGTTCCTTTGTAACGAAAGCCCTCCGCCTGTGTGTATAGCGTTTTTAACGCATTTTCACTTGTTTTACAGGAACGATAGTCTATTATTATAATTCCGATGGGATTATAATCCCGATAGAGGGAAATAGGCCTATGAGATGATTTGTGTCGATAACAATGGTAGGGGTGATAAGAGGCAAACCTCATGAGACAGTCAGTCTAATATTAGATGACTGATACACTTAAAGAAGCAGAAAGAGGAATTCAGCCAGAAATTGAAGAAATTATATCAGGCTTTGGCTGTTTGTCCATATCGCCTGCACCCAGGCCTCTATTAGTGGTATCAGAGCAACCAGTTGACATTGAATTGAATCTCAAAAGTAGGAGAAGGAAAGTTAGTATGGCTTTCAGAGTTGGAAGAGGACGAGGACGTGGTGGAAGAGGACGACCTGTTGCAAACGCTGAAGTAATGGAAGCTGTGCAACAGATGCAAGCTAGATTGGATGCATTAACAATAGGCAGGAACATAGATGATGGAGATGTTAGTGAACCTGAGGTTGAAGCTGTAATAGTTACCCCTGAGATGAGATTCTTCCAGTCAGTGTTGAGATCCATAGCTAGGCCAAAGACCGAGGTTCCAATATATGAAGGAGGACTGAATCCAAAAGAATTGATAGACTGGAATAATGGCATGGAGAAATTCTTCGACTATGAAGAAACAAAAGATGAGAAGAAAGTAAAGTTTGCTGTCACCAAGCTAAAAGGCCATGCAGCGCTTGGTGGGATGGTGTGCAGGCAGAAAGAAAGAGACCTAGCAAGCAACCTATCAAGAATTGGAGCAGGACGGTAACAAAGCTAAGAGGTAAGCTTTTACCAAGCACTTATCAGCAAACCTTGTTCAGAGAAATGCAGAATCTTAGACAGAGGTCTTTGACAGTAAAAGAATGCACAGAGGAATTCTACAAGGTAAGCATAAGAGTTGGAGAAGCCTAGGATACAGATGAGAAGGTGGCTAGATATGTGAATGGCCTTAGGATGGACATTCAAGATGAGATAAGTCTACTGTCTCCTAAAATAGTAGAGGAAGCTTATCAGATAGCACTAAAAGCTGAAGAAAAACTCACGAGAAAGCAGTTTGCCAGAGGAAGAGGTACTTTCCGAGGAAGGGGAAGTCAAGGTGGTAGGGGAAGATCTACAACACCTAAAGATGGAGCTAGCAACAGCTCAACCCAACATGCCTCCACAGGAGGTGATGCAAGAGGCAGAGGGAGTTTTTCTAGAGGGAGAGGAGGAAGAGGAAGAGGAAGAGAAATAAGATGTTACAAATGTAACAAGCTGGGACACAGAGCTTTTGAGTGTCCAGAGAATGCGGGAATAAGCTAGAGGAATGCAATTGTTGCTCTAGTTGAGGGAGAAGCACCAACAATAGCAGTGGTAGAAGAAGAAAATATACTAGAGAGAGGAGAATCTTTTGTAGTTAATAAAGTTTTGCTCAAGCCAGCAAAGGAGATAGTTGAACCATCACAAAGAAAGACTTTATTCAGAATAGTGTGTAAAGTTCAAGGGAAATGTTGTCAGATGATCATTGATAGTGGCATCACTAATAATTTGGTCTCTACAGAAGTGGTGGAGAAATTGAAGCTGAAGACAATGAAACATCCAACACCTTACAAGGTGTCATGGTTGCAAATTGTATGTGATGTGATGCCAATGGATGTGTCACATATTGCTTGGAAGACCTTGGCAATATGACGTTAGAGCCATGCATGATGGGAAAAGAAATACCTACAAGTTTGGAAAGGATGGTGTCAATCGTACATTGCTACCTCTGCAAGAAGAAGATGTACCAGGAAAGCAGACTGATCCAAAAACTCTGTTATTAAGAGGAATTTGGAAAGGAATACTTGAAGTAGATTGAAGAGAATGAGGTAAATTTTGCTATAATTTGCAAGCCTAAGGTAATAATGACTTCGACTAAAATTTCTGATTTACCCATTGAAATTCAAGAAATGTTGGAGAAATATTGTGATATTATTGTTGATGATTTGCCAAATGAGTTGCCACCCATTAGAAGAATTAGCCATCATATATATTTGATTCTTGGAGCAAGTCTGCCTAACAAAGTAGCTTATAGAATGACTCCTACAGAAAATGAAGAGGTTAGGAAGCAGGTGCAAGAATTGCTTGACAAAGGACTGATCAGAGAAAGCTTGAGTCCTTGTGCAGTGCCAATAGTGTTGAGTCCAAAGAAAGATGGAGGCTGGGGAATGTGTACAGATTCAAGAGCCAACAATAAAATCACAATCAGGTATCGATTTCCTTTACCTAGAATTGAAGATTTAATGGGTTGCTTGAGTGGAGCAAAGTATTTTTCAAAACTAGATCTTAAAAGTGGCTATCATCAGATAAGGATAAGAGAAGGGGATGAGTGGAAAACTGCTTTTAAGACAAATGAGGGATTGTATGAGTGGAGAGTAATGCCTTTTGGGTTGTCAAATGCACCAAGTATGTTTATGAGACTCATGAATGAAGTTTTTAAAGATCTTATTGGTAAATTTGTAATAGTATATCTGGATGATATATTAGTTTACAGCAGGTCTAAGGAGGAGCATATGAGGTATTTGAATTATGTCTTACAAAGGCTGCAATAGGAGAAATTATTGCTGAATTTGAAGAAGTGGTTATTAATGAAAGAAGAGCTAGTGTACTTGGGTTTTGTTATTTCTGTTGAAGGGCTGAAGATGGATCCAGAGAAGATCAAGGCAATCATGGAGTGACCTTCACCCAAGAGTGTTTTTGAGGTAATAAGTTTTCATGGTCTTGCTAGCTTTTATAGAAAATTCATCAAGAATTTTAGTAAGATTAATGCACCTATTAGTGAGACCATAAACAAGGACAAACAACCATTTAGATGGACTGTTGAAGCAAAAAAAAAATTTCAGCTGTTAAAGAAGAAAATCATTGAAAAGCCTATTTTGGTTCTACCTGATTTTAGTAAGCCTTTCCAAGTGAAGTGTGATGCCAACAAAGAAGCAATTGGAGGTGTTTTAAGCTAGGAAGATAGACCTATAGCCTACTCTCGTGAAAAGCTAAATGATTCCAAAAAGAAGTATTCTTCTTATGACAAGGAGTTCTATGCAGTTGTGCAGTCATTGATGAAATGGAGGCATTATCTAATGTCAAAGGAGTTCATACTTTATTCAGATAACCATGCATTACAATATATTATGCAGCAGCCAAAGCTTAGCCAGAAACATGCCAAATGGGTAGAGTATCTTCAAGGTTTCCATTTTGTTTTGAAGCATATAAATGGCCAATCAAACAAAGTTGCAGATGCCTTAAGTAGGAGGAATGTATTATTTCAAGAGAGTCAAATCCAAGTGTTGGGTTTTGATTTTCTTAAAGAATTGTATAGAACAGATCCAGATTTTAAAGAGACATTTTAATCTTGTAAAAATCCTATTTTGATGGATAGGAGTAAATGGTTGGATTACTTCTTACAAGATGGATTGTTGTTTAAGAAAAATCCGCTGTGCATACCAGACTGTTATATGAGGGAGAACTTAATCAAAGAGAAACATAATGCATGACTTGCAAGACATTTTGGTGTAGAGAAGACTTATGAGCAGTTAAACAGATTTTATTTCTGCCCGAAAATGAAATCTGAAGTGGGGAAGTATGTGAAAACTTGCAAAGTCTGTCAACATGCAAAGGGAAGGAGCCAAAACACAAGTTTGTATATCCCATTACCAATTCCAGATAGGCCTTGGGATATGGTAAGTATGGATTTTGTTTTGGGTTTACCAAAGACTCAAAGAGGCAATGATTCAATTTTTGTTGTAGTGGACAAATTTTCAAAAAATGGCACACTTTATTCCATGTTATAATACTAGTGATGCTTCTCACATTGCTAATTTGTTTTTTAAGGAGGTTGTACGATTGCATGGGTTGCCTAAGAGTATTGTCTCAGACAGGGATTCCAAATTTGTTGGACATTTCTGGAGGACACTATGGAAGAAGCTGGGAACTAAATTAAGTTTCAGTTCTACTTATCATCCACAAACTGATGGATAAACTGAAGTTGTGAATAGGAGTTTGGGCAATCCTTTAAGGAGCCTTACTGCAGAACATCCAAAGCAATGGGATCAAGTGTTGGCACAAGCTGAATATGCATATAATGACTTACCTAACAGGAGTATAGGAGAGAGTCCATTCCATATTGTTTATGGAATGCATCCAAGAGGAGTATCTGAGTTGAGAAATTTGAGAAAAGAAGAGATGAGAAGTGCAGAGGGTGAAGATTTTGCTTCAGAAATGCAAACAATACATGAACAAGTGAAACAACAGCTGATAGCAACATCAAGTACAAAACTAGAGCAGACATGAGAAGAAGAGAGGTGAACTTTGAAGTTGAAGATCTGGTTTTAGCACATCTCAGAAAGGAGAGGTTTCCAAAGAGGGAGTATAACAAATTGAAGTTAAAAAAAATTGGACCGTGCAGAGTGTTGAGGAAATTTTCTGCAAATGCCTATGAGATTGAGTTACCCCCTGATGTTGGAATATCACCAATTTTTAATGTTGCAGACCTATACAAGTATGAAGGTGAAACTGCAGATGATACAACACAAGATCAAGAGACCCAAGAGATTGACTGGGTAAAACAGTTACCCACAACAAAGAATTTGCAACCAGAAAGAATTCTGGACAAGAAGGTGTTTAAGAAAACAAGGGGACAAGAGTACTTCCAGTATTTGGTAAAGTGGAAGGATCAACGAATAGTTGAAGCTACTTGGGTTACAGAAGACATGCTACAGAAACTGGGCATTCTGTAGATGAACTCATGGACAGGAGCCCATGAAGAATTTTGTCCTTAGGAGTCTGATGCAGGAGTATGAGACTTAGAGGGAAAATCTTCAAACTAATTCCAAAAATCTAAAAAAATCTACAGGCAAAGGAGTGGGGTCCTTTAGCCAGCAATTTCCATGTTTTTTTAGTTTAAGATAAGGATAGAATTAAGAATAAATCATGCCGTAATAATCACTTATGGATAAGCTGTAACAAGCTTTATGCATAATTGCTTTAAATCGATCTATGTAAAAGGCATGCTTTTGGATGGATAAGGACCGAGAGGGCTTATCTATTATTTATAAAATGAAATAATGAGACCCTCTGAGTTAGAGAGTGCCCGAAAGTATTATCATCTGAGAAAACCTCTCTCTGTGCCTCTGAATTGATGGTTCTTTGTTCATTGGTATTTTTATGCGTGTATCAGTTCGGCTCTTTTCTTCTAAACTTTGTTAATGTTGATTCGACATTGGTTCTTCTATTATATACTTGATTTAAGCTTGTTGGTGAGTTTTCCTCTTGTATCGGCACGCCTGGTTCTCTATTACATGCATTGTTGAGTTCCAGGGAAAAACTCTGTTTACACAGGAATTCTTTGGAAAAGACTTAATCTGGATGTAGTTCCAGACTTGAAATATTATTGAATCTGGTTCATACCCGTATCGAGTCCGAACCTTTATCGCATCGCTGAGTGGGAGTGGGATAGAGTTAAACAACCGAAGTCCAAAACTTTGACAGCCGGACCCGAAACACTATAGAGAAGAGTTAAAAGGATATCGGGTCTACGATTATTATCGCATCGCCAGATCAAAGCGAAGGAGCCTTGCCTTGGGAGCACTGAAGCTGCCGATTGCGACCTCCGATAACACTACGTGTTATCGTGTTAGAAGTAGGAGCTTGGAAGGGCCGATTTAAAGTGCCGATAGTGTTAATTGCGTTTAAATGCATAGTTTGAAATATGAAGCGCCGATAGTTAATTCTTTAGAATTAACAATATAGTGATAATAAGGTGCTGATAGTGTATTTCCGTTCCTTTGGAACGAAAGTCCTCCGCCTATGTGTATAGTGTTTTTAATGCATTTTCACTTGTTTTACAGGAACGATAGTCTATTATTATAATTCCTATGGGATTATAATCCCGATAGAGGGAAACAGGCCTATGAGATGATTTGTGCCGATAACAAGGGTTGGGGTGATAAGAGGTAAACCTCATGAGACAATTAGTCTAATATTAGATGACTGATACACCTGAAGAAGCAGAAAGAGGAATTCAGCCAGAAATTGAAGAAACTATATCAGGCTTCAGCCGTTTGTCCATATTGCCTGCACCCAGGCCACCACTCAGATTGTACAATAGTACTCATGGCAGATAAGTACCCTTGGTACCTATTCGACTTCTTGCTTTCACAGAATGTCCCTCTCGGTGCAATGTGTTTCTCGGCATCTTCAAGAGTATCTTTAAGCCACAAAGGCCTCTTTCTTGTAGTAGAGGGCTCACAAGGAGGTGGATCAATGGGATCCATCGGTCCTTCAACATTGGGCGTTGGTTCATCAGACAGAGATTCATCTTGCTTTTCTGCATCAGCACCATCATTGGCCTTCCTTGGATAGGAAGATGTCGAATCTTTCTAAGTGCAAAATCTTCATCGAAAGTGACATCATGACTTAATTCCACTTCCGTTTGACCAGGCACATAGATTTTGTATGCTTCGAAATTTCACTGTAGCCCACAAATGTTCCTTTCTTCCCAAATGCATCTAGTTTGTTTCTTTTCTCTTTCGGCACATGAAAGTATACGAAACAACCAAAAATTCTAAAATGAGAAACATCAGGTTTCTTACCAATGAATACTTCTTTGGTTGTCTTGAAGTCCAAAGCTTGATGTGGGCATCGGTTTTGGACATACACAACGGTGTTGGCAGCTTCTCCCCATAAGAACTTCGGAAGACCTTGATCATGAAGCATAGCCTGGGAAGTTTCAATGATAGTACGATTTTTCCTTTCAGTAACACCATTTTGTTGAGGAGTATATGCGGTGGTAGTCTCCCTCTTAATGCCAACTTCTCTACAATAGTCTTTGAATTCATTAGACTCATATTCAACTCATATTCGGTGCCATTATCGGTTCTCAATATTTTGATCTTCTTCCTTGTTTGATTCTTGACCAAGGCTTTGAAAGGAGAGGAACCATTTGAATACTTCGTTCTTATTCTTTAAGAAATAGATCCATGTCTTGCGAGAGAAGTCATCCACAAAAATAGCATAATACAAATATCCACGCAAAGATGTAACAGGCATCATACTTGATTGATCAGAATGGACCATTTGAAGAATATCAATGGCTTGAGTCTCACTTGAGGAGAATGGTCCCCTTGTATGTTCTCCAGCTTCACATCCATGATAAACACCTTCACGATTCGAGTTGAATTCGGGCATCCCTATGACCATCTTCCTTACATTGGGTAAAGTTTTGAAATGAAGGTGAGCAAATCTTCGGTGCCATAATTCAGATTGAAGAGAGGTGTCACAAATCATTGTTCCCAATGGAATTCCTCCAACTTGATAGAGATCTTCAACCCTGAATCCTAGAGGGAATGCATCTCTTAGATTCCTTTGCCAAGGACGAACCATCCCATCAATGAATGACACCTTAAAACCTTTGTTATTGAACCTATTGTTCCTTCGATTGCCATTTCCCTTGAAGTTGTTGTTGTTATTGTTGTCATCATCTCGTGGAGCATCCTTCTTGTGAGGATACTCTCTAGCGAAGTGGCCAAACTTTTTACAATTGAAGCACCTTCCTTTTCTTCCTTCTATGAATCCCGACTTGAACCCTTGTCCTTGATTCCTTGGATCACATTGTTCCTTCTTCTAGAATGAGCGGAGAAGGCAGTAGGATTGTTTCCATTTGAGGGCTTGTCTCGTTCCATCATCCTTATTTCTTCTTGAGTGCATTTGGCGAATAATTCCTCATATCCCAAAATCTTGTCATTGTTAAGAATGGTAGTGTTGAACACATCCCAATCTCTTGTAAGGCCCCCAAGTGCAGTAAGAGAGAGTTCCTGGTCACCAGTGACTTCTCCGATAGATAGAGATCATTCTTGATCTCGATGATCCTCATGAAGTAGGATTGGATGGATTCTCCTCTATCCATCTTGATGTCTTTCAACTTGTTCTTGAGAAAGAGAATTTGATTTGCATTGTTCACTTTGAACATCCCAACAAGAGAATTTGATTTGCATTGTTCACTTTGAACATCCCAACCAGTGTTTCATACATCTCCTTAGATGTTTCCAAATCAGAAATATATGTAACCAAAGGCTTATGAATAGAATCAACAATAATCTTCTTAGCTTTTGTCTCAACTTTCTTGTACTTAGTTTGAACAACAACGGATGCACTTGAAGCAGGCTCGATTATTCTTCCTTTGACATAGTCCATGGCATCATTTTCTTCCAAAGTCAAATCCAAAATCATCTTCCATGCATGATAGTCAGATTTGTCCTTGAGCTTGTCCTCGGTTTTGAAGAAAGGTGTAGATGTCATTGGGACTAGTTCCAAGTCTTTGTCCAACGGCTTCCTTAGTGATTGCTTTGCCACTCTTGTTTGGGCTTTGTCTTCACCTCAACTTTGATACCATGTTAATTTTTGGATAACAATGGTATGTTCTATGCTAAAGACAATTTACTTCAATGTTCCTTTAGCAACCCAATGACAAATCCAATTATATCCAGTAGCAATCACATCAACTTATAAACATTGACAATTAATGTAGATAGAACATAAAATCATATGCATAAGACATGCCAAGACAAGAGGACATAAGATGTGGCAGATGCCAGGGACAAACCCCAATGTGGGGAAACCCTTTGATCAAATCTTCTTATTATTCTTCAATAGTTCAGTAGAGAGAGAGAGTACAAATATAAGCCCAAAATAGACTTGCCAAATTAGCAGTCAAATCAGCCCTAACCAAAAAGTCAACGGTGGTCAAAGCTGCCCCAAAACATCCTCAAATCGATAGTCCAATTCGACCTTCAAATCAGCTCAAACTCTTCGTTCAAACCCAATCAAAGGAGAGAAAGTGTGCTGTAATTTTCTGCAGGCAAACTGAAGTCAACGCTAGTCAAATTGTCCGAAATACCTCGATTTCTGTGCCAATAAATGTAGCCTAGAAAAATCAAAATTCTGGCCCAAAAACCGAGGTCAACGCTGGTCAAACTCTCCTTGGTCAACACTTTGAAATTTTGGCCTAATCTGCCCAAAAAAAACTTTGCATCTTGCCACACGTGTGAAGTAGAGAGAGAACGGGAGCTGCCACACGTGCGAAGAAGAGAGATGCCTCCAAATGTTGTACGACCCAATCAAGAGAGAAGAAGATGTGATGAGATGATGATCAAATGAGGAAAAGGTCTCTTGACTCTCTCCTATTTATACACTTCGTTGAGGGTGAAAAGACAATTATTGGGCTTCATGAGCCTACATTTGACTAGAGCCGACCTTGACAATTTGTCCATAGGAGAAATAAATTCATAATTCCATTCTGCTTGCCAGAATGAGATGATCTTTATATCAATATGTTGAAGAAAATGCAACTAGGTTCGGTCTTCATAATAACATGATCTTTGTAAATGTAATAAAAGAGAATAAATTATTTTTGTATGCCTTGCTACATGGGTTTCATGAGCAAGATGTGTCATAGGTCAAAAGACTTCTTCTTGACGTCTTGGATGTCAAAGAGTCATGTCATGTGTAAAGGAGCTCTTTAAGAGCCTATGTAAAATGTATTTAAGTCAAAGCAGCCCTCCAATACCAAGACTAATCCTCCATTGGCATGATCAAGAAGTCTGCAAGCAAAACGAAATAGAGATCATCATTGTCGGCTTCAATGAATAAGTTAAATATATATTTAAATGGCAGTAGGCTCAACACAAGATCACGTCGGTTCAAAGGATCACGTCGGCTTGCATATATTATGACACAACCACTATAAATACCCATCTAGGGTATCCGCAATTGCAATGGACAGAACTTGCCAACTCTCTCTGAAATTTCAGATATACTAGAAGGAGCAGAGCCGCAAGCATTTTCGGTGAAGGGCTTGACCGCACCTCGGATGGGTATAAGGTGCAATCAAGCTAGATCTCGGTTGGATAGAGCAGAAGGAACCTCAGATGGATAGATAGTCTCAGCATAAAGATATCTTTGCTCTTTTGGAGGTACAACATTGACATAATAACTAGCTGCAATAACAACAGTGATCATACAGTTGCTATGACAATCTCGGCATACATATATATCTCTATTATCTCAGTCACTATCTCGGTATACATTCTCGGCATAATCATGACAACCTTGGCATTACAGTGAAGGGTATTCAATCTCAGAAGCAACCTCGGATAAGGGTTTGGATCTGCCTCTAGTAATCTCAACATTCTCTCCAAGCATAACTTCAGTCTCAACATATCATTGATGGAGTGGATCTAGGTGATATTCCTGTAGCAGTCCCAGCATAATTAACAACAATGAAGTAGGGCTACATTCTTAGCATCACTATATAGGAGATCTTTTCATATACCATCTCGACATTAAGATCTATAATGATATTAACGTTCAAGTTAGACGTAGCATATGATCACTGTATATATTGATATCAAGGAATGATATCTGTGATATACAGTCTTATGATAGTTATTGGATCATGAGTCTTGATCTCGATATAACTCTCTGAATGGTGGTATAAAAGATGATCTCACAAATTTGATCTCAGTGGCACTGATGTGAATATACATCAATGGTGATCTCAGCAAAAGGAACAACAAGTGAAGATGCAACAGTAGGGTGTTGACATAAGCCTAGTAGCAATGATGATGATGATCTCAACATTGGCAGAGTAAGGGATTGATGTCTTGGTCTTGGAGAGGCAAAATGTGTCAAGGGTCACGATCTTGGTATTCTTCAGTTGGAATCTCTATAAGAAGAATTTTGTGCGGGAATATTTGTGTTCTTGACTCTTTTGTTTTTGGTAGCAGTTTGATGAAGTAAACACTCACACTAATAATGAATGGAAGATCAAGTTAAGATTATTTTTTTAAATACTTCAGAAATCGTTATCAAGATAAGAAGAATCCACTTAACTCTGTATGCCCTAGATTCTTCAACATGGTATTAGAGCGATTGGTTCAACAATCAAGGAAAAGGGCAAAAAAGAGACATGTAGGGATCAAGTTTTGAAGCAGAGCATCAAAGCAAGAAAGATCTAAACCCTAGATCAAAGGATCAACCTACAACAACAGTAACAAGGGTTACTGTCTATATCAGCAAGAGACTCTGTCTCAAGTAATCATCATCTAATTGCCTCAAGATCAAGGCAGCTTGGAGGATCTTAAAATTGAAGCCTACACCTTCTTGAAAACCTAGGAAGTAGTTTACAATAGCAATGGTTTTTGGATATCAATGGTAACACACTTGCAATCACAAGTCGATGCTGCATTCTACTCAATTATATCAGCGGTTTGTTGATATATCAATGAAGATGGCTCGAGGGAAAGGAAGGCAATCTGCCTATCACAGATCTCAACCAAAGGAAGCATCAACACACCTACTCCAACATGATCAAGGTGAACATTTTATCTTCACATCTCAAGTAAGTATTTCTTCATTAACTATTTTTGAAATGAATTCATTGCAAGAAGATCTATATGTTGTATGGGTCGCTAAAGGTTCTTGCATAGAATAAGGAGGATTATCATTATCCTTAGAGAAGTTAGAACATCAAGGTCTCCTTTGAAGTCATAAGAACTAGTAGGGTTCTATGAAACAAGAAAGGAGACATAGGTAGAATTCAAGAAGTACTATAGGACATACTCTCTGAAATAAAGTACAGAAGGAATGAAGGAACATCTTCAAGAGGTCTCAACTAAGAGATCTAGAAAAATGATGGATAGATGATCATCATTAATAAGCAAGGTGACAAATGTCCATAAACAAGAAAGTTACCTCATTCAGTAGTCTTTGTTCCCTATGTCAGATAGAGAAAGGCAAGCTAATAGGTCACATATAAGTGCATATAAGTAAAAGGTTGTTAAGACTAAACAATACTATGGAAGAGAAGCTCATATCGTTGGAAGGATGGGGAAAGTTGAAGAAAGGATCAGGGAAAGAGGGAGTAATAGATCTCCATTATGAATGAGATGTTGTCCCTCTCAAAGGGATCCTATTAGAATTCCTTGCAAATATGAACATAGTAAGAAGATGCATCATGGCATCTTGGAAGTAAGAGCTCGTATGAAAACTTGAAGAACATAGCTCTTGGGAATTTCGTTGTACATGGTAGGAGAGGAAAAGTTCATCCAGGTCAAAGGAAACATTTGCCAGATGGGGATATACTAGATTATGAAGGATCTCTCATAGGGATTTCAATGGAGGATCTCCGAGTCCAAAAAGGCAACAAATGTTTAAGCAGAAATTCCAACTCTTGGATCTCATGAGATGGTGGTTCAATGACATGAAGAATGACGCAGATCAAGGGATTGAAGAACTGTTCAATCAAGGAAGCTGTTGAAAGATACCTAAAGGAAAATAAGGTATGTATGATTATAATTGTATTTGTATTTGATGTTGTGATGTCATGTTCTGTGGTTGCAGGTAAAATGGATCAAGCATGATAATGAAGAAAAAGATCTCTCCCTCTGAAAGGATGCAGAAAGACAGACTATATGAAATCAACATAATATGTCCTCATAATGTAGTATGAGGTAGTTGATGACCATTGAAGAACTATGAGAGTTCCTGGGAATAAAAGACATGAGGGTGAAAGAGATCGTGAGACATGCAACCATGACGAAGGCAGTCAACGTCTAGAGGATCAAGAAGACTTGACTAGGAAACCTCCCAAAATGATGAGTAGACTTTGATGGTGTTAAAATTGGCAACTAGGGCCAAACTCCATGCAGGTCATCTTATTTATCACAGCTGATATTTTTCTTGGATACCTCTCGTCGAGAGGTGTAGGATTGATCTAAAGATCATCCAATTTCGACATGTATTCATGGAGATATGAATTTATTTGTGTTATGGGACAATTCGTCAAGGTCGGCCAGCAACCAAATTGCCCCCACTTGTGCTCAACGTTTTAGTATAAAAAGAGGTAGCTTGCAAGTCATTTGTACACACACTTCTTGTGATCTCTTCCTCTCCACTTGTCTTTAGGTTTTGGTGAGAGGAGAGATTCTAAGAGACAACGCTGCCCCAATGGAGAAGGCTCTACGCTATCATAGGAGATGCCCTAGAAGGCTCTACGCTGTCATGGAGGACAACCCTTATCTCTGCCACAAAGAAGCCCTAACACTGTCCTATGGAGAAGCCCTAACATAACCTATGAAGAGGTATACGCCGTCAAGAAGGGCAGCGATGTAAGCCCTCAACGCAGCCTAGAAAAGGGTCTCTACCCTAGATGCATGCCCTATAACCTTAACGCAGTCTATGGAAGAGTGAAAGCTCTGAAATTGCCCTAACCGCAGCAAGAGAGGAAGGCTCTAAGATAGCATGGAGGAGGCCTGAGTTCCTCAATGGAGGTCGAGTTAATTGCTGGAGCAGTGGCTTGTTTTTTGGGTCACTTTGGTGGAGGCCTAGAGGCTGTCTTGGATGCCGCAGTTTGTCCTTGAGGGCCGAAGACATGAGGAACTGTTTCGTGGGGTTAGAACCCTTGGAAAGGGCTACCGCAGCAAGGGATAGGCTTGTTGTAGCAAGTCGCAATCCCTTATACACCTACAGGTCTACGTGAAGGCTACCAAGGAGGGCATAAGGGCTAGTTGTAACTGCTGGGGTATAACAAGCCAACATGTGGTTTAGGAATGCTGGAGAAGGGTGATCCTAGCCTTGGGACAGATGTTTGAAGGCTGTCCAAACAATTGTTAGAATGCCCTTACTTGTCCAACAGTGTGGCAATCAGGGAATCCCCTAACAGTGAACTGATGTAAGTGTAGCACCATGATATAATAAGGTGCAGCATGTTGAATGTTATAGCATGATGAAGGGCATAATGATGAAATGATGAGTGCAACACAAATGTAACAAAGTGCAGCACAGTAATGATGAATGCTGCAATGAGATGCGGCATGAGGTGCAGTAGTATGATGTATTGCAACAACAACAAAGTGCAACAAGCACATTGGGACAACAATATGGTATTTGGTGTAGCAAGTACACAAAGCAGCAATGGTGCAGCAAGCACATGGGTGACAGCATGGTGCAACAGTGGCGCAAGGTACAACAATGCAAAACACTAGGACAATAATGCAACATAAGATGCAACAATATGATGTGTATAGCATGGTCATAAGGTCCAGCATTGTGATGATGGGTGCAGCATGGTGCAACATGGTGAAGTGCAACATGATGACAAGATGTAGCACTATGATAGGTGAAGGAGTCACCTTGGAGAATTAGTTGAAGCAACATGTCTTGAACTGATCTCATGTATCATCTTCTTAGAGATGATCTATGCTCTTATCTAGATAAGTGAAAGTGTTGACTTCTATTGTATATGTATTATCTCTCTCTCTTTCTACTGAACTATTGAAGAACATATAAGAAGAATTGATCAAGGGTTTCCCCACATTGGGGTTTGTCCCTGGCTAGCGCCACATCTTGTGTCCTCTTATCTTGGCTTGTCTTCTGCGATTAATATTTATGTTCTATCTATAGTTTACTTTAATGCTGATTCTAATTTGGAAAAGATATTGAGCTAACTGTGAAAATTGAAATAAAGTGCTCTAAGTATAGAACATACCTAAAATTAACAGATGGAAGTCTGAAAAGATGAGGACCCTTGACAACAGATATCATTAGGAGATGTGTCAACATAGATGCATGATAATTGATGCCTACAAAAAGATGTCACTGAAAGAAGGCCATCACCAAAAAGCTATGTTGCACGAGTTTTTGCTACGCGGGTACTTCTGATACGCAGGAACGAGCACAACTAGAAGTATTGCCCAAATTTACAGGAAACGTCAAGTTGGGAGTGACAATAATATAATATATCAAGATTTAATATATATTAAAAATAAAAATAAAATAATTAATTTATTCCCATCCAAAACTTGCCAATCAAATTCCATCTTGCAAAGAAATATGTAAAAGATTGAATTTTGAAAAATTGCCAAAAAAAATAAAATATTAATCCATTAACAATTTCTCAATCAAATTCCTTCCGAGCAAAGAAACATGCAGAACTCCCAAACTGGAAAAAAGTTTGTTATTACTCGATTACTAGGTGGATTTCATGCAACCCTATATGTTAAGTCACTGGATCAAATCTCGCCCTTGATGCAATCTTAACCAATATTTATATATGACTACACTTAATTATAATAAAGATTAGAAAAAATAAAATATATATAATAGTAATTAAAAAAAAAAACAATAGATTTTAAAATGCAATGTATTTTAAAAGGAGTTGTTATATAAAATTATAAATTTCCAAAGTTAATATATATTTTATGCTTAATAAATATGAAAATTAAATTAAAAAATGTTTTTTTAATAATATTTATATTTCATAATTTCAACTATTTTTCTTTTCTTTAGTATTCCATCTTTTATCCATTTAGCTTGAGCGATAATGATGGTTTTGCTAGTGGCTGACAATCTTCCTAAATTCTTTTATATCCATCCGCCATCCGCGTATATGAGGAGAATGAATATATTTCCAATTACAAAGATCAGGATTGGCCAAACGCCTCATCTTCATTTGGATAGAAGGGATTTCCATAAACAGGTTGTTTCTCTTAGTTCTAGACCCATATCCATATCTAAACCCAACGACATACCCTTCCCTTTGCACAGTTCCATCAGTTTAAGCAACACCCAAGCTGGTAACATCAAATACACCTAAGTTTGCACTTATTCATTGTAGTGAAGCTCCCAAAACGTAAAAAATCGGTTGCAATGAAGCTCTCGAAAAGCTCCAAAGTACCCGTTGAAGCTCCCGACAACTTTGGAGCGTTTCCGATCGGCTCCCAAGCTCCTAGGGGCGGGGGAGCTTCGGGTACGTACTCTCCAATGCCTGGGAGCGGTACCTGTGTAACTATGCCAAAAAGGTAATATGTGATTTGTTTTTGGTGTCTGACCTCTTGGAAAAGTCTGGGTATGTGTGCAGGATCTTGGAAATGAGAGTTGTGAAGGATGTCACAACTATGTGATCTAGAGCAACCATTGTTAAAGAACCGTGGAGACAAACTAGCTTATGAAGGAAGCCACATATGTAAAGCCAAGGAGGACACTTTCCGGGAAAGAAGGAATGACATGATGGAGGAAAGTGATGGATAGCTGAACCCTACACGTGAAGAAATTGATGACATTGATATCGTGGATCGTTAGTCAACTTGAAGACCCTATAAAGTACTGATGATAGAGTCCCTGTCTAAGAGGGAGCTCTAGGAAGTTCCTATGAGCAAAGGAACTCAAGCAAGTTTCTAGGTAAGGAGAAACTCAAAACTCGTCCCTAATTAAGAGGGAGAGTCAAACATGACATTCTTGTCTTCAGTTTGGAAGAAAGAATGGAGGATTGTGTAATCATTTGGCATCCAACACTCTTTGAGGATGTGGTAGGGCATCCAAGACAAGAGTGGGCAAGAGGACCGATATTCTTGAGGGCTGGGAACCCAAGATGAGAATAGTCCTAGTAGGGCATACTTGGAGAACACCCAGGTGGGTATGACCCTAAGAGAGACAATGATGATGTGTGTCTATCAGTCATTGGTCTTGCCAACATTATGCTCTGATCTAAGTGAGAGATGGAGTTGTTAGTCAAGGCCTTGCTATATAGAAACAATGTTGGTTGAAATGATGCTATAACAGATGGATTGCAAATCCGATTCTTCTTATGAGAAATTCTTCAGATTGAGAATGACCAAGTACCATTATGAATACCTCCCTAGTTAAGAGGGAATGCTGAAGAAAATGTAACTAGGTTCGGTCTTCATACTAACATGATCTTTGTAAATGATGTAATAGAAGAGAATAAATTATTTTTGTATGCCTTGCTACATGGGTTTCATGAGCAAGATGTGTCATAGGTCAGAAGACTTCTTCTTGACGTCTTTAGGATTTTATTATTATATCAAAGGGTCATCTCATGTGTAAAGGAGCTCTTTAAGAGCTTATGTAAAATGTATTTAAGTCAAAGCAGCGCTCCAAGACCAAGAACAATCCTCCATTGCATGATCAAGAAGTCTGCAAGCAAAATGAGATAGAGATCATCATTGTCGGCTTCAATGAATAAATTAAATATATATTTAAATGGCACGTCGGCTCAACACAAGGTCATGTCGGTTCAGAGGTTCACGTCGGTTTGCATATATGAAACAACCACTATGAATAACCATCTAGGGTATCCGCAATTGCAATGGACAGAACTCGCAAACTCTCTTTGAAATTTCGCATATACTAGAAGAAGCAGAGCTGCAGGCATTTTCGATGAAGGGCTTGACTGCACCTCGGATGGGTATAAGGTGCAGTCAAGATAGATCTCGGTTGGATAGAGCAGAAGGAACCTCAAATGGATAGATAGTCTCAGCATAAAGATATCTTTGCTCTTTCAGAGGTACAATATTGACATAATAACTAGCCGCAGTAACAACAATGATCCTACAGTTGCTATGACAATCTCGGCATACATATATATATCTATTATCTTAGTCACTGTCTCGGTATACATTCTCGGCATAATCATGACAACCTCGGCATTACAGTGAAGGGTATTCAATCTCAGAAGCAACCTCGGATAAGGGTTTGGATCTGCCTCTAGTAACCTCGCCATTCTCTCCAAGCATAACTTCAATCTCAACATATCATTGATGGAGTGGATGTAGGTGATATTCCTGTAGGAGCCTCGGCATAATGAACAACAGTGAAGTAGGGCTACATTCTTAGCATCACTATATAGAAGATCTTTTCATATACCATCTCGACATTCAGATTTGTAATGATATTAACGTTCAAGTTAGACATAGCATATGATCACTGTATATATTGATATCAAGGAATGATCTCTGTGATGTACAATGTTATGATAGTTATAGGATCATGAGTCCTGATCTCGATATAAAAGATGAGCCCACAAATTTGATCTCAGTGGCACTGATGTGAATATACATCAATGATGATCTCAACAAAAGGAACAATAAGTGAAGATGCAGCAGTAGGGTGTTGACATAAGCCTGGTAGCAGTGATGATGATGATCTCAACATTGGTAGAGTAAGGGATTGATATCTTGGTCTTGGAGAGGCAGAATGTGTCAGGGGTCATGGCCTTGGTATTCTTCAATTGGAATCTCTATAAGAATAATTTTGTGCAAGTTTTCCTATCCAAGAGGGAGATGTTTTGGCCCGGTAAAAAGCCAAATATTTGTGTTCTTGTCTCTTTTGTGTTTGGTAGCAGTTTGATGAAGTAAACACACACACTAATAATGAATGGAAGATCAAGCTAAGATTAATTGTTTAAATACTTCACAAATTGTTTTCAAGATAAGAAGAATCCACTTAATTCTGTATGCCCTAGATTCTTCAACACAATATTGTACCTCTCCGAAAGAGGAATCTAATTCAATAATCATCTCCATCATATGAGCTATCCTAAGGTGGAATTTGGCCCTAGTTGCTAATTTTAATAGACTTCAATTGACGAATACCAAGACCAAGATCCTTGACCTATTTGCCTCTCTGAGACCAAGTCAACTTACTTGAAGTCAAAGTTAACCCTTTGATGATTCAACTACAATTTCTTCTTCAATGCTTTCACTTCTCCAACACAGATCTGAACTTTTCAGCCCCCTTGAATGTAATCTTCGGCCTTCTGCAGTGGACTCTTCTTTCTCGCACGTGTGACAGATTTAGGGTAAATTCTATCCTTTATTTGTTCGCTTAACTATAGAGGATCTCTATGTTTACTTGGCGTGAAGTATAGATAAGTTTCTTGCCCTAACTCGGATTCTTGAGGTTCTGCGATTTTGGCTTCTCTGCAATGTGTATGCCCTAACTCTTCCTCACACGTGTGACAGACTTTGCCCAAAACAGAATTGCGATTTATTTGATTTCCCTTCGATCTTGATCTCTTTTCTTCGCTTGGATATATGGCTTCTCTTGCCCTTTGATCGAACTCTTCGCACCTTTCTTATTCAGATTGCCTTTACCAACAAACTTGTTCTCAAATGGAGGCTGAGCTGCCTATTTATAGTGGTTTCCCGTGAAATAAGCTCACTTGATTTGGAGACTAGGTGAATGCCTTTTGGAGATCATCTTGAGGTCGACTTCTTGGAGGAGCTTGAGCTTGGTCTTGACTCATATACAAATGTAACATGCCCAAGAAGTGTCCTTTATACATGACATAAATTCAATTTGACTTTTATGACTTGATGACAAAACCTAAAGGCTCACGAGTCACAATGGAAACCTTAACTAAAATAAAATTTCTTGATCATGAAACCCATGTTTTTGTTAGAAAATGTAACTATGTTATGTCTTCAATGATGTACTTGAGTCATTATGTAGCGTGCTTGTCAAAAGAATAAAGAAAAGATTTTTTATTATTGTAGCAATGACTTATTAAAGCATGGGTTCATGCTTGGGTCATCATTATATTAGTCAAATTCCGCATTGTGGACTCCTAGGATTAGTATTGAGTTTATAGAGTCATTGTACATTCGAAGAGACCCTTCTTGGGCTTTCAGATCATGTAAAATGTTTTGTATCAAGTCAAATATGAATTATGTACCCTCCACATCATGTCAGCCTAAGAGAGATCAAGTCGGTCTAAGGACCCTCATTCGACCCACAGGAAGCCTATATATACAAGGAGGTCGAAGTCATTTGAAGCATTCACTCTCAAGCAAGTTCGATATCTCAAGAAGAGTTGGAGAAGTGCAAATTTTGTCACCGGGAGGTTGAAAGAAGTGCAAGTTTGGGGAAGTCTATAGAGAGGAAGAAAACTGAACTTTTGGTGCCTCTCTCTCTTTTTTGTGGTTTGTGTTGGGAGATCAAAGTCTCCTAAGTTTTCGCTGTTGCTCGAAGTTGCATGTTGCCGGAAGCTGCTGGAAGGGGTTGAAGATCTGGGCGGCTGACATAGTGTGGAGGGAAAGTCTGGTCTCGGTCTAGGGTAAGGCATCTCAAAGAATACTATTGAAAGGAAGGATTATCTTGACTGGGTTTTCCCATCGAGGGAGGTTTTGCCCTGGCATGTGCCTATATATTGTGTCTCTTGTTTTTGATCTTCATACACATATAGTATGGTAATTGCTTGATGAAAGATAAGATAATTAAGAAGTAAAAGAAGCCAACACACTCACAAGTAATTATCAAGAAAAGAGAATCAAACCCTAATATAATATCTTTGATTTTCCAACAGATTCAAGCATTACAAAAATAATTTTATTATCTTCTTTACATCAATTACATAAAATCACAATTACACATGTCATTATGAAGACTGAACCTAGTTACACTTTCAACACTCCCTCTTAATTAGGGAGGTATTCATAATCCATACAAGGTACTTGGACATTCTCAATATGAAGAATTCTCATAAGAAGAGTTGGATTGGTAACCTATCTGTATAACATCATATCAACCAACATTGTCACATAGCAAGGCCTTGACTAACAATTCTATCTCTCTACAAGATCTGAGCTCAATGTTGGTGAGACCAATGATGTATAGACACCCTCATCATTGTCTTTCTCGGAACATACACTACTAGGGTTCTCAAGGTGTGTTCCATTAGGACTATTCTTATCTTGGATTCCTAGTCCTCGAAGAATATTGGTCCTCTACGACTACTCTTATCTTTGATGCCTTAATTCATCCTCAAAGTGCATCGGATGCCAGATGTTTACCCAATCCTCCATTCCGTCTTCCCAAGTGAAGACAAGAATGATGCCTCTATCTCTCCCCCTTAATTAGGGAGGATATATCTATTCCAATCAAGGGATGTACTCATTCCTAAGGAAGGAATGTACCTAAGCTCCCTCTTGGTTTAGGAATTTGCTTCCAAGTTTTTACCAAGTTAGAAACTTGTTTTCTAGGCTCACCCTTAGCTGGGGACCTACAACTGCTCCTTAGGTGGAGATGATGGGACAACCAATTTCTTGAAGAACTCCTCACGGTGTCATGAACTTCTTTTATTTTATTCAAGAGTCTTCATGTTTTGGGACTTCTTCGTAGGGCACAAACCATCCATCACTTTCATCCATGAGTTAGTCATGTCATTATTCATTTCATTGTAAAGTGATCGATTAGTTCATATCTGGCCTTCCTTCATGCCATGCTGCCTTCTTCATGCCACATTTCCTTAAGGATCTTTCATCCTACTACATTGAAATCAATGGTGGGAGATATCCATAGATCTTCCCTTGGAAGCCCTGCATAAGCCCATCTAGATATCATTCAAAAATAAAGGAATGAACATTCAATCAAAATTACCTTTGTGATGGTCTTTCATCGTGACATCTTCTAGTTTGCATCAACATCCTGCATACACATTGACACATCTCCAAAAGATACATAATGTCAAGGGTCTCTTTCTTTTTCAGACTTCATCAAAGTCTTCATATCTTTCATGGAGATACCTAGTCAAATCTCTCAGTCCTTGGATGTTGATTGCCTTTTTCCATAGTTGCATATTTCATGATCTCTTGCTTTCTTCTTCACATATTTCCTTCTAGGAACTTTCAGTCATAGTTTGTCCAATTTTGTCAACCTCATATTATATGAGGACATATTATGTTGATTTCATCTAGACAATATGTGACCCATGCCTTCCTGCATCCTTTCAAGGGAGGAGATCCTTTCTTTTGATCGTGCTTTCTAGATAGAGCATTGATCCATGTTACCTGTAGCCATGTGACATGACTCTACAATATTGAATACAAGCATAACTACCTCATTTTCCTTTAGCTCATCTTAGACTTCCCTTCAACAACTTCCTTGATTGAAGGAACTCCAATCCCTTGATCTGCTTCACCTCTTTTGTCATTATACAATCATCTCATGAATGCTACAAGTTGGAATTCTTGGTGAAACCCTTTCTTCCTTTTGATTGGTGAACCTTCATACGAAGATTTCAATAGAGGATCTTGAGTATCCTTATCCAGCAAATGTTTCCTTTTGACTGATGTATGATGAGTTTTGTACTAGATGACTTTTTCTTCTTTTTCCTGTAAGTATCACTTATGTTATTAATGAGGTTTCCAAGAGCTATATCCTTCCATGGGTGACTGCCTTAGACTTCAACTATCTTTCATGCTTCTCTATGATGATGTCACGAGCTCTTGCTTTTAATGCTTTTATGATGCCATGATGCATCCTATCATTTTCCTTAGTAATTCATGATAGCCATATCTTACAACAAAAAACTTGAAAACAAGAACTTGAAAAGAACTAGGCGAGGAAGACTATCTCAATCATAGTAGAGATCCCCTACTTCCTCTTTCTTGAACTTCTTCTTTTCAGCTTCCTCCACTTCTTTGGTGATATGGGCTTCTTCTATACCTCTTTTGTTATTGTTCTTCTTGAGCTTAGGACAATCTCTTTTATAATGCCTTTATTCTTGACATCCATAGCATTGAATCTTAGCCATGTTCTTTCTCTTTTTTAGAGGACTAGATTTCCCAGATTTTCCTCTTCTTTTTGTCATAATAGCATATGCTTGATTTTTATCACTTGATCCCAAATCAATTTTAGCCTTCAACCTAGTTTCTTCAATCTTACATAATGACCATAGATTTTGGAATGGAGTAGCTTCTTTCTTACCATAGATGCTTGAAGTAAAGTTACCCCATTGCTCTGGTAGTGCATTTAGTACTACAGTGGTCATCTCCTTATCAGACATTACTTCTCCCAGATCTTGAAGTTGATCCATTATTTCAGATATCTTCATAAAGTACGAGGCTATTCCTTCTTCTGTTGATATCCTTAGCTTGTAGAGTTCTTGCCTTAGAGAGATAACTTCTCCTGTAGTGCTTACAGAAAATAACTCTACCAATTTGCGTATATTTCTTTTGAGGTGTCGAGTTTAGATACATATGGAATGAGGGGATCCTTGATGGATTCTATGAGAATCCTTTGAGCCCTCACTTCCCCTTTCATAAACTTTGGAAGTGCTTGAGCATATTCTTTTGCTGGTTTGGTGATTGATCCCTTGACATGATCCATAACCTCATTTCAATGAGATTCAGATCTGTGCTCTTCTTCCATGCAAGATAGTTTGAAGCCCCAACCAATTTGTTGCTTTCCTTGCCAAAAGACATTTTGACAGATTCAGACATAAATATACATACTTGAGAAGATGCTTCTTCCACTTGATGCCTCCTTGAATTTGATGATAATATGGATGATAGAGAACTTCTCCTTGATGAAGATAAATCTCTTCAAGAGTGATCCTTGACTCCACAAAGAAGGAGATCACTTTAGATCCTTTGATGGTGATGTCCTTGTTGATGTTGATCAATGATGACTTCTTGACGATGTCTTCAATGTAAGGACCTTGCTTCAAGGAGAGGGACATCGCCTTAGAATCTTGATGACAATGTCCTTGGTCTTGCTTCTCTAGAAAGGAACTTGATGAATAAGTCCTTCAGCTTGAGTAGGGTCTTTGAGGTCTCTTGGGATGACTTGAGGATTCCAAGACTTCTTTCTGGTGTAGACTTCTTCTTTGATCTAGGGTTTTGATACTTCTTTTGTAGATCTTGACTACAAAATGATCTCCTAGATTTGCTTTGATGCCTTCCTCGAGATTTGATCCTTGAGTGTCCCTTGATAAGATGCCCTTCCTTGACTTGTCACTTAAGCTCTGATACCATGTTGAGAAATCTAGGGCATAACAATTAGGTGATTTCACTTTGATGATAATTGCTTGTGAATGCTTTTTTCTTCTTTAGATGAAGATCTTTCCTTTCCTTAGATTATTATTGTGTTCTTCTTCATCAAACAACTACCAATGCATAAACAATAAAGAAACAAGAGATACAGAATGTAGGCTATCAACCAGTGTAAAAATTTCTGTTTTCCCACCCCGGTTTTCAGTTTCACCTTATTTCTCCCATGTAGTTAAATGCCCTTTCCCATAACCATACATTCAACAAGCTGAAAAAAATAAATTTGCTGAAAACACAAATTCTGGAAATTTTACAGAATGCTGGAAATTGCATAAATAAAAATCAACAGTAATAAACAACCATTAAAACACATTCAAACACTGATATTTTTGGTCAATGTGACCCAGGAAAAATCCCCTACAACTCTTGGGGAAAACCAGTTTGAGAGCTCTTCTTTATTTCTGAAAAATGCCTTTTACAGTGAGAAAATTTTCAGCAAAAATTACAGCAAAACAAATTTTTCCAGCAAGCAAAGTTATCTGTTTTCAGCCCAACAGACAACCTAGAAACTTGCTGTACGCGCGGTACGGACCGTACGGATGTACGGACTGTACAGATGTACGGACTGTACGGACGGCCGTACAGACTGTACATACAGACCTCGATTTCTGTGCCAGAATTTGTCTCCTCGAAATTTGTGCCCAAAAATCAGTTTTCTTTGTTTTCTCAGCAAAAATCAGCTTTTTCTTTCAGCTGTACGGATTTGCTGAAGAGCTGCCTTGGTATGTGTGCCAAACAACTGCCTCTTTCTCCTTCCTGTCCAGAAATCTCCTTTGCTCTCTTGCTCTCCTTCTCCCAATCTGCTCATGAAAGAATGAATGATCTTTTTCTCCTTTTCCTCCCTTAACCCAACCCTAAATGACTTTTGGTGATCCCTAAATCCAATGGCTGAGATAGATTTAGATCAATGGCTGAGATTAAATGCACATTTAAATCTCACTTTTCTATTTTTTAATTCACCCACTTTAATAAAGACCCACTTAGTCATTTATTTCCAAAGTCACTTTTTCCTTTCTAATTTTTCATTGACTTTATAAAAGTCACTTTTAAATTAGATTTTAACTTTATAAAAATTATAAAGTCACTTTAGGAGAAAAATTAAAATCTTTTGGACACTTTTCCCTAGGCCAAAGATCAAAGCCTAAGGGAGCCACCTGTCCTCCGGTACCAAATTTCAACATCAATATCAACCTAACACCTAGATTTTACTTCCTCCACTAGAACTACACGATCCCATTACTCATGCATTGGAGGAGACTTACATTACAAGCACTCATGCGTGATGTAAGTTATCTTTTTTTCTTTCATTTGATTGCATGCCACAGTCAAGAGTGTGCTTATGCTTCAAATTTGCACATACTTTCACACAACACCATGATAAGTCAGTGGACTGCACATCATGCACATGAAGTCACTTATGTTCCGTGGGAACTTTGAATCACAAAGTGTTGTTATCTTCATTGTTGTATCTTTCTTGCTTGCTGGTTCACACAACTACGTTGCTCATGGACCAAGAATTCAACAACATGGGTCTACCAATGTGCCAGTGGCTGCATTGGAAATGTCACTTCATGTGATCAAGCCCATGTACTACTAGTGTAGGATTAGGAGTAGTGTTTGCTCTCAGTTTTTTGCTTGCATGCTTGTTTGCTTACATTCTTTGTTTGCTTATTTGTTTTCTTGCTTATTTGTTTACTTGCTTCACTTTCATTTTTGCTTCTAGTCTTTCTGCTTTGTTGATTATTATTTTGTTCGCTTGTTTCATTCATAGGTTAGTTTTGCATGAAACCATGTATGACTCTTGAAGCGAGCTGTGTAAAGTACAAGAGGGCTTGTACAACTATCACTACCTAGTTATCTATCATCTCGCCTCTATATGATGATATTGCTACTTATATCCCATGACACATCAAAGGAAAATACGTACTGTTCGAAGTGAACCTTGGTGTAAACACAACGCTTGCATGCTAACTAGTGTCACCTTCTCTAGTCAATTCTTTTTGGGCTAACCCTTGTCAGCTCAGCCAAGTAGAGTAATTTAAGGGGGAAAACCTTCATGGGCACATCAGAGATACAATAAAATACTTCTCTACGGGAGAAACCTCTACTGCTCTTAATAAGTTGGGATCCCTCTCCTACCTCTTAAATGAATAAGTGTTATGCATAGTGGAAAATGAAAAAAAATGAAAAGTAAAAAATTCAAAATGAAAAATGAATAAGGCGAAAGAAGAGAAAGGCTTCCTGCATGGGGAGGTGATGCAAGTAACTTCATCGGGGTACTAACCAAGCTCGCTGGTAGCAGAGCCATGCTTGTGTTCCTATGTGACTCCATCGGGGTACTGTCCAGGCCTGCTGGCAATGGAGCAAAAATAGAGATGAAACTAATACTCTGACGACTATACTACTTTTGCACCTATATACCCCACAACCCCAATCAAAACAATTGTGTTTCCTTGGCTCTGAATGTGTGTCAATCGACCAAGGGTTTGGAAGATGTTACATCTTACAATTAAGTTAGTGTGAAAACAAGATGAGGTGAAAACTCAACAATACTTCTGTAGGTGTTAGACTTTCTTTTCACAAACAAGGTCCATTCAGAGAGATGGATTTCTACCAGTATGTAACCAAGTGTTGTAGTGGCTACAACCACCCTCCAAATTTTTTCCTTAGCCTCATTTTGGGGCATCCCTTCCAACCTTCACAACAACTTGCCTTGCTTCCTCAAGTTCACAATCTTCAGTATCTTTCTTGCACAAAGGTAGTCTGTCAGTCACAGCTTGATCCATTCCCCTCATAGCCTATTCACTCAGACTTGGTCCAGCTATAGGATGAGTAGCTTCCCCTTGAAAATTACAGATTTCTGGAGGGAAACCAGCCTTCCCTCCAGAAATTGTGCAATCTCTCTAGAAGCTTGTTGGGCTTGAGGATTGCACAATCCTGCCTGCCAACTCTCCTAGCAGGATTTGTGCAAATTTCCCCATCAAAGCTACTCAACCTAGAATCTGTGAAAATCTAGGTAGCAGTCAGTTGCTCTGCCAAAAAAATTTCAAATCTCCTAGGTAGCTAGCCCATCTCCCACTATAAACGCGCATTTTTCTCTAGTAGTCAAGCAGTGTCTTACATGTGCAGCTGAGTTGACTGATTCCCTCGGGGACTGAGAAAAACAGTCTTGCATGTATGGGCTTCTTCTCCCAAGGATGTATGCAAAGGCATCCCTTGTTTCAAGGAACTGCGTTTAGCAGTTGGAAGTTATATGCAAGGAGCAATTTTGAAATCTCCCTCCAAGTGTCGCTTCCCCTAGATTCATGCCATGCACGTCACAACCTCGAGGTTATAAAAAATCGTCAACTAGATGTTGTAGATCTCATTCCTCACATCAACCTTTCAGCTCTGACATCTGACATCACATCTAAGAGAAGTCAGCACATTCAACTTAGCTATTTTGGGGTAAGCGCGCTACATATGCCTCATACTGCATTTCTGTCACTTTTTGTTTTTCGCTTGTGGGAGAATTTTTGCTTGATTTCCTTGAATTCTTGTTGTTGTTTACATATATACTAGCTTCATAGCTCTGTTTCAAGTTTTGTTGCTATCTCACTGCTGTCACATGCATGAAACTGTTTTGCACGGATGTTTTCCCAATCAACGAATTGCCTCACCCACATGCATGTTTATTTGTTTGTTGAATATTTCATTCATGTTTTGCGTGCACTACCAATCATTTCTACTATCACTTAGTGTCACCACGCATTTACTGTCTTAGTCGCTTTCAGTTGCCTGTCGGCAAGTTGGGCCAACCTTAGCTAGGAATCTGCCTTCACCAAGTCTGCATTGCACAATATGGGGAAGGAAGGCTCACCTTCCTCTCCATATTTTCATATTCCTACCTAGCACTGGCCTCTAGGACTATTTTGCACTTTTTTGGAGGATAGTGGATCCTTGGCCCAAGAAATTGCACAAATTCGCCCCTACGCCAACAGTCCTTCCCAACTGGAATTGCGCATTGCACAATCCCAATAGTCAAAAGCCAGACTGGACTGTGCATTGCATAGTTCTAGTAGTTATTCAGTCTCCCAGCAGCCTAGACGATGCCTTGTGCCATTTTTTTCAGTTGGTCTCCCTTCCTCCTGGCCGAAATTGCACAACCTTCATGATCATGCACCCAGGTATGTTGCAAGTCAGTTCTCATCTTCATTTTGGTTTTCGACTAACATATTTCTTGCCATGAGTATTTCCATGTATCCAAGTATCCTAGGTGTTCATCTGTCTCTCGACAATGTAGATACAATGGTTTCCAGGAGAGGAGAGATAAAGACACCATTCAAAGAACACTTTGGGATGGAGTCAATCAAGTATCTATGGACTTGTCAACCCACAAAGACATCAATTTGTTCGTATTCAAGGACATCAAGATATGACAACAGCAACATCATAACAAGAAACATCATGACCAACAACTGAAGACAGCATACCAAATGCAACTAATGCAAGAGGAGGATTGTTGACAACATGGAGGCAGAACAAGGTTGCAAGCTCAAGCAGGTCCATTGATGATGAAAGCAACTTTTGAGACTCTAGCTATGAAGTGACAACCTGACATGAAGATCATGCGAAGGAAGAATATGGAACAAAGAAGGAGTTGGATGTGCTAAAGTAGCAACTTGGGAAGAACATGAATCAGCATAGACAAACGAATGAGTTGCAATAGGAACAGGAATAGTAGTGGGTGAAATATGGACACATGGATGAAACTACACTTGTAGATTTAAGGATCCATCCTAATAGCTGACACAGAATAGACATGGTGAGCAGTGTTGTTGATCACATGCAAAGGATTCAGCAACATGCATGTCGTTAAGCACACACATGCAATCCAACCCATTCAACACACTCACCAAGGCGAAGGCAAGAAGCAAGTCCAACTGCGGTTGAACATGTACCTCAGCAAGATGATGCACATGAACACTAGCACACACATGAAGATTAGGATGGACACTATGCATTAGTGTGTTTTCGGTTCAACCGTACCCAAGAAGAACATGCACATGTTAGCAAAACAGTTGGATGAAGGGGCCGAACCAATGCACCCGTTTCAATGGAGGCAATACTTCACATAAGCAAGATGTCACCATGGGGTGCATGCACACCATCACAGATGACCAAGCTTGGCATCAACTCACCACCTTGACCATCATAAGCATGTAAAATAGTTGGTCTCATCATAGCGGACCGAGTGTTAATGATGTCTTGCAAGGCTTGCTCAAGCCATGTTGTCTCACATGAGTACATGTGCATTGCAATGTTAAGTCATGTCAAGCGTAATTCAAGTGTCAATGGTTGGATGTAATAGTCATAGAGTAGGTGAAGAGTCATGAGGTTACTTCAACTGTCACAAAGCATAATGTCAAGGGTCACCCCACCCTTTGCTATAAATAGTCCCTCATAACTCATTGTAGAGGTTTTTGGTAAGCTAAGCTTCTACTAAGACTATCTTGAAGAAGGCTTTGACAATATTGTAATGCATCTTGGCTTCTCCACTGCACAGAGCTAGTACATCTCTTTCAAGGAGCAGGTGGATGTGGTTGATATTGACATCACCCCTGAAGATACACCTTTGATGGAAGCAAGAGAAAATGAAGGCATGAGAGCAAATTTTAGTTTAAAAGTGCCCATGAATTTTTCACATAATTTGCATGTCATAATATGTAAACCAATCAAAATTGTTTAAATTTAAAAAGAGGTACATGTAAATATTTTGGAGGGAAAAGAAGAAAACTCACTTTTTTTAATTGTATTTTCAACATATCTCCTTATAGGTTTACTCAAATTTCAAGTGTAGACACTCATTGGATACAAAATTAAAATTTATGCATACTTTTGACAAGGCCCACATTAATAAAAATTGAAGATACATTAAAAAATGTGTTCAACAAGATTTTTTAACGTATATTCAATTTTTATCAATGTGGGTCTTCTTAAAAGTATGCATAATAGGTACTTGTTGGATGGAGAATTTAATTCCACATCCAACTAGTGTTTACATTTGAAATTTGAGTAAACCTATAAGGATATAAGTCAAAAATACAATTAAAAAAAGTAGTTTTCTTATTTTCCCTCCAAAAATTGATAACTCTTATTTATTATTTTAACTATTATTTTATTTATTTTCCTTAGGAGGCCACTTTTAGGCTGAAATTTCCTCTAACCTAAAATAATTCTAGGGTTTGAAGGAAACCCTAGGAAATTTGTTTATTAGGGTTTTATGAGGTTAGGGTTTGGAAGAAACCACGGGGGTTTCATTGGGGGAGCAATATCATACCACGTGCGTTCATATTGGGTTATATATATTGAGGAAATAATTACATAATATATTGAGGATATAATAGGGGGTAATGGGTTTTTATATTGGCAAGTATAAAAAATTGAGCTCAAAGTTAATGAAAAAATATAAAGGGGTATAAAAAATGTTAATGAAAAAATGGATACCTACAATATCTAATGAAAGTAAGGGTTTTTTAAATTGGAAATATGTATTGGGTTCGTATTGGTAGGGGGTTAAATAATGTGACTTTCAAAGGTTTATTCCAATATGTAGTCAAATTAATGGCATTGTTTAGTATGCTATGAACACATGTGATATGCCAGAGGTTCATTGAGTGAAGCCCCTGTGGAAGAAACCTTGGCATAAGATAAAGTCTTGAGTTTTCCAATGTTGAAACCCTAGCAAGATCAGTTAGAAGTTGTTCCAGCACCTGCGATAGATTTAAATTTAACCCTAGTTGGGCTAATCTTAATTAGATCTTCTTGATGATGAATTCAATGGAAGTATTGAAGGCAACATTGTTATATGGATAATGTATAGTAATTACTCTTGAAGTCTAGTTCAAAAAGTAGTTGATCAGCTCTAATTAATGATAAGTATCTTTTATATTTATCTAAATTCTTTGTGATACTATTCTTTTTTAGATTTATTGTTTAGATTATTCCTTCCTGCATATTTGAGTATATGAATACTTCTAGATGAGATTTGATAAGCATATCATTCTTGAGGATCATCTAAGGTGCAAAAAAACAAAGCTAGTGCAAGTAGAAAAGAGTTGGCAGTACTTGATGAAAAGGTTTCAAAAGTAGCATCCAGAAATTATGACTCCCAATGAAAAATAAAGGTGCACAGGTATCTGAATATTACAAGGTATGTATGGTGTATTATTTCAATGTTTTAATTAGATGCAATATTGGAAGGAATGTTAAACCCTTAGGTATAATGGGAATATCACCTTCATAGATTACTCATGCATGTGATTTGTTACTGTACTTGACATTTGGAAAGTATTTTACAAATTAGACATGATGAAATTCATAGATGCATTAATTTTTTATATATTTTATCTTGGTACTATTGTTAAATTCTTATGATAAGCATGGTAACCTTGATGATAAAAGTATAACAATAATATGGATATTCAGGATCTTCTTGTTGGCCTTGTTTAGTTTTTTGTAATCTTAGAAAATATGAATGGATTCCTTGATGTGATAAATAAGTGACTACGATCCTTGAAATATGATGAAACACTTGTTATCTTCCTTAATTATATGACACTAACCCTTGATGAAAGTTTGATGTCATGTTCATATTTGATGATGTAGTACTTGATGCTAATATGTTATGACTATGATGCATATATGTCTAAGAGTCAAATATAATTTGATTTCATGATCTTATTATGTTGTTGATGCATAACAATATTATCATGGACAAGTTGATGTTTTGAATGGTGATGACTGAAGTGGCTTCCCATTAAGAGGAATAAAATCTTGATAAGACCCCAACACCTATTATTATTTGCATAAAATGAATAGAAGAAACTTCATTGTTGAAGGAAGGATTCTAGACATGAATAACCATCTAATGTTGTTTTGGCAAGTTCTAATTTTAGCAGATAAGGTTTCTCCTAGTCCTATCCCCAACCACTAGGAGAAATGCTTAAGGGTGTGGTTGTAAGACTCCCAAACGCACGAAAGAAGGATTATGGGTGTGGTTATAACCCTCCAAGACACATGGAAGAAATCCTATGGGTGTGGTTATGCTTGTAGGATTAAGAAAAACTAAAATCTTATGCATGAGACTAGGAACACATTAGGAGTATGAAAAACCTACATACATGGAACGCATGACAAAGATTTCTATGAGAAGGGAATTTTCTAAGATCTACATAATGTTTGAATTATTATAGAGAATTTGAATATATTATCTAATATTGTGTTTGTAGGTGACTGAAATATGCATATAAGTATGTTGTTTTCCTTGACTTGATCATTTAAGCTAGTATATGATAGTATTTGGTAACAGTTGCAAAGAATTGACAAAAGTTGGCTTATTGGCTTGAGTTAATATAGATGAGAAGTATTGGAATTGTCACATGCTATTTCAAAATTCATAGATATTTTTTCGCTTATGGATTGATTGAAGTCACAGTGATAACAAGTTAGGGTTTTGATCAAATTTGGTTCTTGGTAATGGTGGTTTGCCTTGATGTTGAATAACCTTGCTATTTAGAAATAATTGATTTTGTATTGGCATCATTGGAACTTGGTACATTGATTGAAGTGTAAACAATTGTGATTTAGTATGCAGTGAGTTTTATTGCAAAAATATCACAATGAATGAATAAAACATATACAACTTATCCTTGATGTATATAATTCATATCATGATTATGTGGATGACCTGATGAAATTTGATATTGCTTGATGATAGTTTCTAATAGAAAAAATGCATAATGTTGTAGCCTAGTATTTGGGTATGAGCTCTTCCTAGCACCTAATATGAAGGGTTTGTGATACTCAAAGAAAATTTTATGAACTTGATCTTAGTTTTGGTTTGATAAATAGACTTAATTGCACAATATTAATTTGTTCAAGGCTTAGCATATCATTTTTGTCAAGTATTATGTTTGCAGAAAGGATTGTATGGTTTTAAGAAAGCTTCCTGAGCCTGGCCTATCCACATTAATAGTTACTTGGTGATGCTTGTAATAGGTGTTGATTTGAACCTCTACTTCAAAAGTGGCCCAACATATGCCTTTGATTTTGGTTTTATGTTGTCAACCTATCGTAGATAGATAACAACCCTCCAATAATTAAAGTAAGAGAGAATTGGCCTCTAAATTTTGAGATGAAGAATCTTTTTATGATGAATTACTTTATGAGATTAGAAGTTTGAAAAAGGAAAATATATTGTAACTTAGTAACCGGAGAACCCACAGAAAAAACCATTTTTCGTCAACGTTTGAAAAAGGAAAATATATTCTAGATATTTTGGAAACCGGAAATGAAAATCCTTGGACACCCCAATGGAATTTCAAGAAGTTATGCAAAGATATTGTTGGACCTAACTTGGAAAGTGACAGTTTATTGAAGCATTGATGTTCCTTGTTAACATCCATCTAGATATATGTTTTGTAGATAACAACTTGAGTTAATTCATGATTAAGTCATTTCATACACATTGTCTTGTTAATAAGCATATTTTTGAGATATTTTCATAGCAAGGTCATCCTTGGTCTAAGATATAGTATAGGAGTTATAAAATTACATGGATGTACTTATGTTGGAAAACAAATAACATTTGGGTCTTGTTTTAGCTTGGGATCTACCATAAAATTTGGATGAGCAGGGAATAGAAATCCATAGCTTTAAGCATGACCGAGGTTGATTACATTATTGCTAGCATGGATAGATGTGGGGAAATTTAGTTGAGAAAGTTAATTGGAGAGTTGTTTGAGAAAGTTTTGGATATGACAATGATACATTACGACAATAAAAAGTGGGATCTGATTGGCAGAGAATTATGTATATTTATTCTAACATAATATTTGATGTAATGTGTTGCATGAAGAGAAATTACAAGACTGCTAGTATA
>APFE030460728.1:0-17396 GCA_000404065.3 Pinus taeda
ATAGAAGCTATGGATGAGGAGATAAATGCCATAGAAAGAAACAAGACATGGGATTTGGTTGAACTACCAAAAGGAAAAAAAGTCATTGGAGTTAAATGGGTTTATAAAACCAAGAGTAATGCTGAAGGCAAAATAGAAAGACACAAGGCAAGACTTGTTGTCAAAGTATATAAGCAGCAGTATGGGAGCGACTATGAGGAAACTTTCGCACCGGTTGCTAGAATGGAAACTGTGAGAGCAGTGCTATCCATAGCAGCACAAAACAAGTGGAAAGTTTAACAAATGGACGTGAAGTCAGCATTCTTAAATGGAGTGTTAATGGAAGAGGTTTATATTGAACAACCTCTAGGCTATGAAAAGAAAGTTCAAGAGCACAAAGTGTGTAGATTGAAGAAAGCTCTTTATGGGCTGAAGAAAACACCAAGAGCATGGTACAACAGGATAGATTCCTATCTATTGGAAAATGGATTTGAAAAATGTGAGGGAGAACCCACCCTCTACATCAAAGAAAAGGATGGTAAAATTTTAATTATTGTGTTATATGTTGATGATGTTATTTTCACAGGTAATGATGATTATCTCATTGAGAATTTCAAAGCAGTCATGAAAGAGGAATTTGAGATGACTGACATGGGTTTGCTGAGATACTTCTTAGGAATAGAAGTAGATCAAAATTAAAATGGGATCTTTATCTCACAAGCAAAATATGTTAATGAAGAGTTGGAAAGATTTACCATGCAAGAGTGCAAGGCAGCAATCACTTCCACAGTGATGGGATTAAAACTCAACAAAGAGGATAGCAGTAAGAATTTTGATCCTAGTTTGTACAAGAGCATAGTTGGCGGCCTTATGTATTTAACTGCAACTAGGCCGGATATAATGCATGCTGTTAGTTTAATTTCTAGATTCATGGAGAGGCCAAAAGAAGCACATTGGCAGGCAACAAAAAGAATTCTGAGGTATGTTAAAGGTACTAAACGATTTGGTATTTTATATACTACTTTAGAATGTTCAGATTTAATTGGATACACTGATAGTAATTGGGCTGGAAGTGTAGATGATCGGAAAAGCACATCCGGTTATGTTTTTCACATGGATTCAGGAGCCATTTCATGGGCTTCTAAGAAACAACCTATTGTAGCGTTGTCTACAGTAGAGGTAGAATATGTGGCAGCTACAACAGTAGCATGTCAAGTAGTTTGGATGAGAAGGATGTTAAGAAGCTTATGCCAAGAACAAGCACAAGCAACTGTGATTTTTTGTGAGAATAGCTCAGCTATTGCATTATACAAGAATTCTATGTTTCATAAGAGAACGAAACACATTGACACAAAGTTCCATTACATTAGGGAATTAGTAAACAATGGAGAAATTGTTTTACAACACTGCAGGACTCAGGAGCAGGTTGCAGATATTCTGACCAAGCCATTGGGACAGAAAAGTTTCGAGTTTTTGAGGAAAGGTCTAGGTATGACTGATAACCCAAAGGGGAGTGTTGAAATAATAATTTCAACTGCAGCACAATTTTACTTTGCGATGCGATCTTATCGCAGATCGCAAATCACATTCATACCCATTGCCTCCATCTGTTCTCTTGAATTCTTCCGACGCAACGTTGCGATGCGATATTATCGCAAATCGCAAATCGTTTCCACGACCTGTTGCCCTCCGCTACATCCTGTGACTTTTTTCCAATTGCGATTTCGTGATGCGATATTATCGCAGATCGCAAATCACACCCACCAGTGTTAAAGCTACACCCTCCCATTTGTTTTTTCCGATGCGATATTGTGATCGCATTGTCAGTCTCCAATCGCACATCGCATAAATTATAATTCCTAATGTTTTGCAATGTACTTAAAAAAAGTTTAAATCCACTGCTGCTATGAATCTAAAAAAATGAAATGAGAGCTAAAAGTGCTTTAAGCCAGATTTAGAAGTAAAGTTTTATCTAAGAAAGTGAAAAAAAGTTTTCTCTTCTTGCTATTACGATTGTTTCCAAAACATAGACTGAAAAGGACTTAAGAGCAATCAATTACCAAACCAAAGCTTAAATGAGATATTAAAACTAAAAATAAGATTGCAGTTATCTATGAAATACTGGAAAGGATATTACAACCACTGTCTAGTCTATTGCAGAATTAAAACTTAATGAACAACTCAAAATGGAATTACAATTAAATGAAAAGCTTATGAAAAACTATGTTTGAAAATGAAATTGCATTTAATCTAGCATAAAAACTAAATGAAGTGTTTTATCACTTTGATATACAATTTTGGGAGAACTACCCCCTTGTGACAACATTTGGAGGGATCCAATACTTCATTGTTCTAAAATGTAAACATAAAAATGTAGAGAAAATGAACAGTAAGTAAAAGAAACTAGATTAATGATCAACAAATCTAAATTACTCTATGCTACTGACATCAACTTCAAACTACTGATAAGAAACTAGAAAGTAGTGAAACAAAAGAGTTATTCTGTGAACACAAGCTGCATTATGAACAGAGTTAGAATATGGTTATAAACATCATGAAAAAAACACAGTGAATTTAACTATGAAAGACAAAACATAAATTAAAATATAACCTTGACCAATGCAGGGGCCCTCTGCAAAGGTCTCGGATTATCAACACTCCAACAACGCTTTAGGTATCCATTGAAACATAGTCTTTATATTAAAACAAAGAATGATTTCTTCAACTACAGAGCGGAAATCTTAACTTAATACATAAGCAAAAACTTAACTTCTTCTGTGTTCCTCATACAGGTATTTATAGGAAATTATACAACTGTTTTAAAGAGAGAAACAAGCTACAACAAAACACGTAGATAAGCAAGTATGCATAATTCTTGTGCTCGGTTGCTTGGAAACATAAATCTTATGGTAATGGCTATTGGATTCTATTTGTGGAGGTGGCATATGAAGTCTGTGGCCTCAAGAAACCACTTCAGATCCCTATCTCTGAGAAACGTGTGCAAAACAGAGTTTTGTTTGCCATAGGTTTCTATGTTTGACTTTCCTTTGACCGGGGTCTTCTTCATCGATCTAGGCCAGATGAATAGGATATGATCTATGCCCTGATGTTTTCCAAGCTACCCATGTAGTCCTTTTGCTTTCTTGACACGTGGAACCTAGAAAAGCGTGGAAGTAGCTGCGGAATAGCCGATTAGTTGCAGAGTGTGGTTGCGTTCCATAGCTAAGAGACAAAAACTTATTCAAATAGAAAACATAAAAGTAAAACTTGTAAATCACTTAAATATACTCCTCGAGGCAATATGTAATGGTTTTTGATGATAAGGATGCATTTTTCATGGAAAAACAGAGAAGGAAGGATGAAAAAGGTAGCTGAGGGAAAGACAGTTTTGGAACTCAACACTAGGTATGACCATATGGTAAGCCTGTATTGTAATCTGGAAAGGCGCATAAGATAGAAGGCGATATCCTGCGTGTCGACTAGAATCAAAAGAAGTGACTAAAATACTTAGATGGGGTATCGTAGGAATGGGAGAGCTAACCTCTTTCTCGATGGGAACAGGAGAAATGTTCTCATGCAAGTCGAGAACAATAGGATTTCCCTCTAGTTCATTTGAAACTAATGAAACTAGAAGAACTTGAGCAGTAGGAGGCTCATTATCTACTGGAAAGGTATGGTTAGCTGAAAGTGGACTCAAGTCTACCAGTTCCTCAAACAATGGTTGGCCGAGAAAAGACTCATGAGACTCACTTTCAGAGAGAGTGGGGTTGAGAAAAGATGACTTTTGGTCAATCATTGGATCAACTAGTGAAGGATGAGGGGAAAGGTTTCCATACCCAGTCAGAAGACGAGATTGAGAAGATGTAAGTTTTTCCAACTCTTTGGAAGCTTCATCCATAAGAGGACAAAGGTGAATGCGATGATTACCTTCACATAACGTACAAGGAAATTTAACTATTCCCTCTTTCCCATGAGCTTTATTACTACTAGTCGAGGTTTTGCCACCAGCATGATCACTAGAGGCTGATGAAAAAGGTCGATGTGAATCTGAAGACCACACTTTTAAGACCTTGGTAATACTAGGACAATTATGAAGAAGGTGGTCACCCTTACATAACATGCAAGGGAATTTTATTTTTTGGGGCTTGATGGAAGATTTTTATTCATTAGTTGCATTCGTAGCAATGACTGGTTGGTTTCCCCCTTGCTTATTTTTCTTCTTCTTCTTCTTCTTAGCTTCCTGGTTACTAGAATCTAGACTTTCACCAAGAAAAGAGGAACAACGGGGTGAAGAAAGAGGTGAAGAAGGAAAGGGGTCAACTTTAGGATCAACATGAGGTTGATGTTGTTTAGGTGGAGGAGAATTCGGTTGAAAAGAAGTTTGAACACTCGAAACCACCAGGGTCAAAATAAACCAAACTGGCTGACCAATGGTCAATCCAATAAGGGACAACGTTACCATATAGGGAGCACCAATATTTCCAAAAGAAGGAAAAGGACTAGGATTCCCATTAGATGGGTTTCCTTGACTGGTAGACTCAGGAAATGTTGCCATTAGTATCAACCTAATATCTACTAAGGAGTATTTCCATGGGAAGGATGTTGTTCCGCAATCAATTAATTTTAAAATTTGAAACAAAAACTTTTCCTTTTCATGTTTTAAGAGTCTAGAAAAGGATGAAAAGGTGACCCTAGTCACTTTCGTTGGTTTAGTGAGCTTGAAAGGACAAGTGTTCGATGATATTTTCAAATTTAAAGATTCATAAAAGATCAAAATGACCACTCAAGTAACTCTAGACAAAAGGAGTAACAAGTAAACGTGAGCTATAATATACACCTCAACAAATAAATTTACCAAGGACTTGATGTACGTGCAAGCAATCCCCCTGAATGTTGTGTTCGATGTATCACGTTTATAGGGTGGTAGACTCATATTCATATAGATAAAGGTTTTAAACCTATGAGGGTATCCCTTTATATACTTGATGGTACAGGGAGCACAAGTCCGTGCTAGCATTGTCTAATGCAAGAGTGAATGACAACTGCAATGTCTTAAAGATCTCAAGACATGTCTCTAGCCTAGATCACTAAGTATGAACATTAATGTTTCAAATGCTCCTTAGATTAATTGATAGATTTTAAAGTTGATCTTGAAATTATGTTTCAGTTTTAAGACTCAACACAATTTCACCTGAACATCTAAGATGCAACTATATGAGAAAAATAAAACTTTCATTTATATGAAAGCTAGACTAACCAAGGGAAAAAATTTCAGTCAACAATGCATCAAACAAAATGCATCATGAAAAATTCCTTCCACTAACTTTCACTTTCCTCTTCAAAATGCAATGCCAAAAGTAAAAAATATTTTCACTTTTCACTATCCTAAATGCAACTTTTCGGAAGAAAAATGATTTTGAACTTTCCTAAGATGCACTTAAATGAACTATTCTTTTCTTTTCGTTTTGAATTATTTTATGCACCTAATATAGTTCTTAGCTTTCAATCACTGAAAAAATGTAATATATTCTCAATGATGAATCTCAAAAAATATATTTTTAACACAACGAATCTATTGCATTTCCACGAAAAGTAAATTTTGAAGTACAAGTTAAAATAAATTCAAAACAATGTTTTCAATGATTTCCACAGAAAACAAGACTCAACCAATCAGAAAAACAAGAATCTGAATGACACCAATAAGAAACAAGTGATGACTAAATGACTAGAAACCATAGAATTCAATCATATTTCACTTTGAAGCCAACGAGACAAATTTTGCAAATTAATGAAGGAAATCAATCAAAACATTGACAAATCCAAGCATACAGGATGAGAAAAGACCTTTGGGGCCAAGACACACTGCATTCTAAGGAAGAAATCTTAAAAATTATCATATTCAAAGATCATCGCTACTTTACATACCCAAACCCACGATCATCACTACTTTTCATAGGCAAACCCATGATGGAATCACTACTTTGTATAGTAAAAGTAGTGATGATTTCAACGCGACCAAAAAATGAAGAAAAAACATATCATTGCGAGTGTAAAGGTAAAAACCGGGATGCCATCGCGACTGTTGAGGCTAAACCCGCGATGGGAGAGAAATATGGGGAAAAACTAAAACTATTCCAAGAAAAAAATCTAGACTTAGCACTCTAAGGCACTAATTAGTGATGTTATACACCCAAACTGATGCAAATAGGCCGAAAAATTGACGGTTGGTCAAACTAGTCAAAAGATCAGGGTGAAGAATTGGATGGAAAGGATCATAGGCTCCCTAGAGGAGTCACCATTTTGGTGACAAGGTTAATCCTCTCTGTGGGCAAAGATGATCGCTCTAGCCTAATGAGTGGGTCTAGCAACTAAAGTGACAATCAACTAGACTTCGTATTTCTCATACTCGCAAAACTAGTCTCTATGGGGAGTGAAGTGAAAGGATGCACCTGAGTCAATTAAGCATGCCTCATGATCTACATGTGTACTTGAAGAGGCCAAATACACATCCCCACCTTCATTTGAGGTGGTTTTTGCATCTACAGAAGGAGCATCATCAGATCCCTTTCTTGTATCAGGAGCTTTAGATTTACAGTCCCTTTTAGTGCCCTTCCTTTCCACATTTCCAACACACCACCTTTATAGGTTTTCCTCGAGATTTAGATCTCCCTCTAGATTTAGATCTCCCACTCAATGACTTATTTTTGTTTCTGTTTTGGGACCGTCCTTGTACAGACAAGGCATCACCATTCTGGCTCTCCATATTTTTCGACCTCATCTCCTTCATCAGCAAGATGAGACTTATTTCATTCAAACTGAAGGCAATTGCATTGCTACCTATTACAATAAAGACTATCCCATGAATTCGGTAGAGAAACACAACAAACCTGATGCACTATATCTTTCATTCTGAAAATTTTAATTATCAACAGACTGCTAACTAAACTTACACAGTATTAAATTGCTTAGATGCTCTGTCACCAACTCTCATTCTTCATCCTCAGGTTGTATACAACTTTTTCCGGGCCAAGGAATTAGTTTGATTCACCAGAGACTTAGATTGTAACCAAAGGTCCTAACTTCCCACAACACCTCGTCATAGCTTCCCCTGATACATTCAGCAATACTGAATCTGAGACACACAATCGTATTGTGCTCTTTTCCTTCTAATCCAACTTCTTCCATTCTTCATTGGACACTCTCGTTGGTTTAGTACCCAGATCTACTACGATCCGCTGATCTTTATCCACCAACAGATCCTCCATCTTGAGTTTCCACAACTCAAAACTCTGACCATTAAATTTCTCGATCTCTTTCTTTCCACTGTTTGCCATATTCTTTCACCACCACAATCGATCTCGCAGATCTCCCACTTAATAGGGTTTACCATAGGCCTGAGCGAAACCCCTTAGCAACAAAGGAGTCCCTTTGAAGCCAAAAGAGCTCTAATACCAAATGTAGGTTTTAACCCTGTACAAAAATTACCTACATACGAATTCTAAAACACAAAAAATAAACAATATGAGAGCATAACACATAAAACACATATACATAGTGATTTTCCCTTGGATCCCAAAACCGGGACTACCAGATTGATTTTTCATTATGTTCCTTTCAATGTTACAATACATATTTATACATGCCAAAGCATCCAATACCATGGACCTAAAACCATCACGTCCCAAACCATGGACCGAAAACCATCGCTTCCAAAAACATGTGTGAAAATCATGCACAAAACCATAGGTGGGTCTGCCCAACCTAACATAGGTTCCAAAACCAAAATTTTCTGGGGCGCTGCCCTGGACCCCATAGAGTGGGCTACCTACACCCCTCAAACCCCCTTATGACTCCCCCCGCTACGCAATCGACGCAACGAAGGGGGGGCTCCACCCCCCTTCTAACCCCCCAATTAACTATGTGGGCTAGTCGTGGAAAGAATATAACAAAACCCAACATGAAGTAAGAGAAGTAGATTAGTTATTTTAATCATACTATTTAAGCATGATTATGATGGATTAAATAAATTAATTTAGGTTAGTGAATGATCAACCAATCAGTGTAATCGTGGTTGAATTAGATAAGTTAGAATAAAATTAATTAACCACAGTGTTTAAATGTGATTGATTGGCAATCAAATGAGAAAAATGATCAAAACCTTAGAAAAATAAAAATAGGCCTAGATGTGCAAATGTGCCTTTAGAGTTTAGTTAGAAAGATTTAATTAATTTCTAACGTGAAACACAATTTTAATTTTTAAATAATGTTTTTGTCAAGACATTTTTTGTCGCTATGTAATAAAGTGGGCACATATGTTGAAGACCATGATCAACCCTTGCCCGGATCCGCGACGAGGATCGTATTCAGCCCTCGCATCCCCTCCAATGTTTAATCGCCAAGGGGCATCTAAAAAGGTGGTAATATTTGGTGACATGGAAGCTCATGGATGTTTCGTACCCCCCTCCCCCCCTAAAACACTAACTACCCCTCCCCCTCCTAAAACTACCATCCCACTTCCTCTCATGTTGGCGATAACCCCCCTCTGCTCTTGCGCCACTTGAATTACACCAGGTGAACCTCCCATACCCACCTTGCTCCTACGTCATTCCCTATTCCCCCACTGCCTATCCACCACCTCACACTAGTGGACCGCACTCCCCTTCTACCAAAATGACATCCTATCACTACTTCTCCCCCAATATGATGCTGCCATCTGGAATTCTCGCCACCACATTAGTAGACCATTCAATCAATAAATTATTATCCTCTCCCGTGATAATGGACCCTATCTGTTTTATTAATAAATTAACAACGGTAAACTTTTTTTTCTATATAACCCATGATAACCTATTCAATCGCGTCCTTTCGCCATTTCAGGATAACAAGGAATTAGATGTTTCAGAACACAGTCAACCAAAGAGATTCTGCCCCAACGCCTACCTAGTGATCCACGTTGTCTCTATTACCAATCATAATAACCAATCACTGCAGCCAAGTGCCTAGCCATCAATTTGCATAAAGATACTATTTTTCACCTATTTTTCTCGAGTAATTCTAAATTCCCTATTCTTTTCTCTTATATCATGCCACCTAAAGGAAAATTCATGGTATCTGATGAAAATCCTATCCTTCCCCTACCATACAATTAGAGCATTGAAATTGCAGATAGGGAAGAGACCAGGGAAAATTTTAAGAACCCCCCCTAAATTTATAAATATAATAAATGGGCGAATCTCTGACGTATATAGGAAAAATGGAAGGCGAATTTATCAATAATATAATATGTATATATAATTTTTTGGCGAATCTCTCACGAGGCATGGCGAATATTTTACTCAATTATAAAATCTTGTAAGGTCTTGGTGAGTCTTTCACTAAATAGTAAAACTTTGTAAATTCCTAGTGAATTTTAGCATTGTGAACTCTTAGAGAATTTTTTGAAGAAGTATAAAACCATAGGAAATATCCGCCTGGCTAATCCAAGCCTAGATGTAGAGAATATGAAGGGTTGAAGCCCATGTTTTCAAGACCCATAGAAAAACTACATTTTAAGGTGATTTTTTAGTTTGTTTTTCCATGAAATATGTTCTAAAATAAAGCTCTGTTGCATATATTTTGTCTTGTTCAACTTGCAAACTAAATTTGTGGCCAAAAATTTATGTTACGCTTGTGATTCCTATGTGGAGATATCAAGGGGCTAGCGCGGTTTCTATGCCAATGAGTAATGAAAAAAGACACACGTGAAACTATGCAAGAAGGAAGAAAACCTTGAGAATGGAAGGATCTTAAATGGGATCCATCCCAGTACCCTTTTGGAAGGAAAGACAGTAAGGACGAAAGGAGGGTCATTGACAAGCAGCAACGGGAACCACCAGAAAGTTCTCGAATACGTAAACTCCATTCTAGAACTGTTCCGTGAGAAGAGTGAAGATAGAAAGACTAGCCAAGAAAACCAGCCCTTAAGGCATCACGTTGCAGAATGAGGAGATCTTCTCCTACAATGGGGCCAAAACAAGAGGTCTCGTGGTTATAGAGCAGAATACAGAAGCGTGGTTGAAGAATCTTCTATTCAGGCTAAGAAATTATTTGGATCGATAGACATAATGGAAGGCGTGACCAACAGACTTTATCTACTCAAGCCTAATTATCTGTTCACTCAAGAAGCATGTCATTAAGGCCTTGTACTCCTGTCCATGATCCTTACATGCCCTGTTTAAACAACAGGTTTGTGGATTGATTTTATCTAGGATTCCTTTCTTTTCTTGTAAATATCTTTCAAATATCTATGGTTGCAAACAGGTTTGTGTTGGTCATTGGTGCAGCATGTTGTCTGAGACAGGCAACTCAGTTTCGACCTCGAATGAACAGAGTAATTACTCTTATTCTCTTTAGTTGTGTATATATGTTTCAGTTTCTGATCTTATGTTAAATTTAGTTGCTTGAAGACGTTTCCTTTCCTGTGAGGAGTTAGTGCTGGAATTGTTTTTGCCCATAATGAAGAAATTGTTTCATTAATTGGTTACTGTGTTGAAGAGAAGGAGTACTTTTTGGTCTACAACTTGTTACTAAGAGGAAGTCTGGAAGAAACTCTTTATGGTATGTAGTATGCCAATTTTCATGCATTTATCATGTTACGTCCTTGGGGATTTTTATTATTTTTTAGTGTTAAGTGTTGTTCCCAGTTCTCAGAAAAAGTCGGGTTACAGGAGGAAAGAACAAGCCATAGGCTCATTGGAAAGATAGGCTGAAAGTGGCCATTGGAATTGTTGAAGCTTTGACTTATTTGCATGAAGGTTGTTCTCATCCTATCATCCATAGAGATGTGAAATCATCGAATATTTTTCTTTCTAAAGAATTTGAACCTCAGGTATCTTGATCTTTGTGAGAGAAACAAGTTCTCAAGCTTCTGTTGAATTGTTTGTATTTTTTGGTTGGAGATGTTATAATAAGGTGTGCTTGATCATTAACTAGCAAATCATCTTTCGATGGATCATTAACTAAAGATATTCTATGAATAGTTGTCAGATTTTGGGCTGGCCAAATGGGCTTCAACAACATCTGCATATATCACATATAGTGATGTTGTAGGTACATTTGGGTAAATATCCATTTCTTTCTTTACACCAGCTCTTTCCTTAGGAAAATAAATGTCATTTATAATCAAGACTTCATAAAACTAGCTGCTATCATATTTCAGGTATCTAGCTCCAGAATATTTCATGTATGGCAAGGTTAATGAGAAGACGGATGTGTATTTCTTTAGAGTAGTTCTTCTAGAGCTAATAACTGGAAGAAAACCAATCAATGACAAGAATCCTAAAGGCCAAGAAAGCCTAGTTATGTGGGTAGGGCTCTAGTGTCCTTGCTTGTTTTGTATTTGATAATTTTGGATTCTTTTGGTTTCTTTGTCTTGGTTTAGAATCTTAATATCTTGTAAATTTCAAAATATAGGTAAGGCCATTACTAGCAGATGGCTCTGTAAAAGAACTTGCAGATCCACTTTTGGAAGATGCTTATGACATGAGCAAGATGAAGAGAATGGTCATTGGTGCAGTATGTTGTCTGAGATAGGAAGCTCAATTTCGACCTCAAATGAACAAAGTAATTACTCTTATTATCTTGAGTTGCATATATATGTTTTAGTTTCTGAACTTATGTCAAATTTAGTTTCTTGAAGACATTTCCTTTCCTGTGAGGAGTTAGTGCTAGAATTGTTTTTGCCCATAACGAAGAATGGCACATGAAATATCGAGTTGATATCCTTCTGACATAGAGTTAAGGGTGTTTAGATCTAGTGTTTAGGGTTGTAATCTAAACATTTGTTCAGTAGTTCAATTTGTAAAATCATCACCCTTAAACACGTTAGCCCTGAATGTTGATGGTGGATTATGGAAAAATATTCAAAGCCTCAATTGCCAATAATATCTTTTTCCATTAATGAAATATAATATTCTTTGAATATTAGCAAAAGAGATTACATCATATCTCAAACCAAAGCTTCAGTATGAAAATTACCCCTCCCTAAATAGGCAAGAAGAGCTAGCATATCTGCTTTCACTCCAATATCAAGAGAGTATATATCTTTCCTGAGAATCATTATCCTAGCTGAAATCTGGATTGCAAGATCTGAATTGAAAGCTTTGGTTTCCCCAAATAAAGTGGCTTACCTTTTGAATTAAACTGGCTTTGTCAAATTTCAAACAATGGATAAATGTTAATGTAAGAACGTGAACTTATTCTTCCTCATTGTTGGTCTATAACTAATTATTGCAGATTTTGAAATTACTATGAGGAGAAGGAGATGACCTACCTTATTGGACCAAGAGGCAGTTGACAATGTCCATGGAATTAGATGAATTTATTGAGGATGAATTTGGGGCAAACTTTGGGAATTGTGACATGCAAACTCATCTATCACTTGCAATGCTTGGAGTTGATGATGATTTGGTATGAAACAGTAGTCCGGATCAAAGTGTAGATCTTGTACATGAGAGCAGAACCTTGGAAGATTATTTCTATGGACGTTATAGTTGTTCAACAAGCTTTGATTGATTTAAATCTACTTCTCTGAGCTTCATAATTTTTCTTACTCCTTGCTTCTGTAAAAACTTCAATATTTTATACTTGGTATATTACTGTGATTCATTGTCACTACTTAGTTGTGTTCAATTTCAATCACTTTGCATATTCGCTGAAGCTGTGCCTAAAGTTGAGTGGAGTCCATGTAAAATCCCTTACCAATTCCTTGTATAAATGTGAAATTCGTTAGTGGTCACACGTTTTGGTGACCCACTGGTGCTCACTAGAGCTGAAAATTTTCTTGTCCTTGCCTTTGGAGCAATTGTATGTATGTGGAAAGAAAAGAAATTATGATAACGCTATTGATTTGCCAAAACATTGTTATGTACTTTTTCAGGTATGAAGATGTGTAACTTGTGGTTTAGCTTGCTACATTCTCTTGTATACCAATTTACTTTGAATTTGTCAATATCATAAGCTCAGTAGCGATTTAAGTGTGTGTCTACATGGCAGAACTGCATTGGGCTTGAACTTTAAAATTAAGTTGTATTTAAAGAAATATGGTGTCCAAAAAGCATAGAACTTCAAACATCAAATCTCTTTGCTCCTTGTAGGCTTGAACCAACATCTCTTCTAGAGAAATTCAACAATTCTAATTTAATAATCCTATCGTCCTCTCTTTGTACCTTTTGGGACAATTGCTAGTAATAATAAATCTTAAATTTTAAACACTAAGAAAAACTATAAGTCATGAAAATAGAAAATAAATAAATAAATAAGAAAGTCAAATAAAAAGGAAATAAAACTAAACACTAAATAATAGTAACTAATAAAAATGGAAGTTACTAAACAACCCATCATAAAACCTCAACCAATCACTTTACAAATAAATAAATTTAAACAATAATAAAAAATAACAAAAATGGAATTTCCAATCTTAAATTATGGACAAGTAGCAAAAATGTTTAGTAAAAAACAAACTAATACACACTGAAAAGTAAAATTAAAAGCCTAATACCATGCCTACTACAGGTATAATAAAATTATTATAGATCTAACATATATATTCCTTTTTTTTTATCATAACAAACATTTTTTTATTTTATTTAAAAATATATATAAATTTCTAAAATAGTAAAAACATTATCATTGAGAATATCGTCCGTTAATCTAAATAATCAAACTATGATTAAGTTAGTAAAAATTGTTAAACCTATTTATAAACTTCTGATTTTTTTTATATAATAAATGATGTAAAAATAAATATAAAACACTATTTTTTATAAATTATATATTTTATATAATAATAGATTGAAAAAAATACAAAACACCAATATTTTATATAATAAACGATGAAAAAATAAATATAAAAAAGGTAATTTCAAAAAAACCATGCTGACCAAAGAGCCACACCAGTCAAATTTTTTGAAAGTTCAATTTCTCATTCTAAGCTGAAATCACATTGGTCGTATTTGACCCGTTCTTAATCAAATCGCATTGGTTCTTCCTTAACCTGGTTTGTGATAGAGTGGGGAACATTTTCCAATTAATAACCAGTAAATGTGTGTTTTTTTTGTCAAGATATCAGCACTTAAAAGCAATCGTGCCCAGATTTCATGTCAAACCGACAAGGGAAATGACCCCTTACAAAATAAACATCTAAAAATTCAACATGGGTTGGTTTCTCTCACCGTAAAAATGTTTTGTGAACCACAATCGTCTGCGTTTGGTTGATTATTTTCACAGGTATTACAAACCTTCAATGCTTGCATAGAACAGGAAATGTTAAGGAAAATACAAACTAAGCTCGGAATATTAGCTTTTCACGTTTTATCTCGTCTCTCGGGTCTCTGGCAAATTGCGATCAACAAGAAACCAGCAACATTCCATGACATTGAATCAATTTTGAAAAATGTAACAAAAAATCCCATTGCCTTGAACCCCTATAGTTTCCATTCTCTAATATTTGATCAACAAGAAACCAGCAACATTCCATGACATTGAATCAATTTTGAAAAATGTAACAAAAAATCCCATTGCCTTGAACCCCTATAGTTTCCATTCTCTAATATTTGAAAAAAAGCGAGAACATAAAATCAAAGATTTCACGAAATAATTTACACGTCCCTAATTATCTCGTAGACCTGGTTACTTTGGACACGCTAAACTGATAGGGGGATTCTTTACTTTCTACATTATGTTTCAGAGAATGAAATCCGGTCATTCAGCAAAACAAAATCATATGCCCCAAACCGTGATAAAGATCCTCAGCTCTGACCAAATAAAGATCAAAGGAAAAAACTGTTGGGTATTTTTGCAATGGGAAAATACCAAAACCTCAAAAATAAAACACAGAGGCAATGCTCTGTTTCCTTTGCATGAAATCCGGTCATTCAGCAAAACAAAATCATATGCCCCAAACCGTGATAAAGATCCTCAACTCTGACCAGATAAAGATCAAAGGAAAAAACTGTTGGGTATTTTTGCAATGGGAAAATACCAAAACCTCAAAAATAAAACACAGAGGGAATGCTCTGTTTCCTTTGCTCCAGGATCTTTTTGCACAGAGAAGCCTTAAAAAATTTTACTCAGAAGAGAGTATTTCACCACCATAAAGATTTCTATTCATTAAAATAAAATGACTTATATACATTCATCCTCTTTGCTGAGAGGGATTTACCAAAAACAACATTCAACCAAAACTTTGTTTTCACCTGACTCCTTTGAAATTTTACACCACTGTGTGTAAATATTTCATTTACATTCACTGCTGTGTGAAAACAAAAATTACAGGGATTTACAGATTTACCTTTTCACTGCTGTGTGAAACTATTCATGGTTTTGAAACCAAAACTGCCCCCTAGTTTTCTTCATTCACTTCTCCTCCTTCTTCTCCTGCACTGCTGTGTGTTCTCTACATTTCTTACATTAAAAATTTACGGTGCTGGGATTTTTACCATTTCTTCACAAAACATTTCAACCCAAAAATATTCACACACACTCCTGTGTGTTCTCTGGTTTTCTTAGCTGCTGCGAAATCAGGTTCTCCTCATCGTGTGCAATTCACACTTCAGTTTCCATAGGCTGTTGCTAACCCTGTTTCTATTCTCCCCGTGTGTTTTCACATTACACACATTGGATTACAATCCCTTGTTTTACATTGGCTGCTGCAAGCCCAATTATCTCCTCCCGTGTGCGATGTTGTATGCCTGGAGTCAACGCTTATAAAAAAATGACATACCATTCATATGTAATTTAATGAATCTTACATACCCCATGCTCCCGTATAAAATAAATGTTACGGGCCGTAAAAAAAACATTAAATACCTTACCAAAGATATGTCATAAAATTAATCATAGGGTATGCTCCATAATTTATTCCATGCTGCATTTAATTTACTAGGGCCCGTATACCTTCCTCACGATCAGACGACAGACAGTCTTTGAGCTGATCCGACGAATATCAGATAGGTTGATCTGACTGAACTTTACTCACGCAATGTTTTAATGTTGACCGTATGCACCTTGGAGCGATCAACGGCGGAGGATGCACGAGCAGATCAGACGAAGGAAATCAATATCGGAAGGCCTGTTTTGACTGAGTTTTATCGTCCGAAAAGTGCTTGAGGCTGACGTCATGGCAATCCACGTGGCTGCACCATATCGCGTCGGATCCCCTCGTCGGAATGTTCCATCGCCGGAGAGCTGGTCCGATAGGTTTCAGGCGGCCAGTTTCTGTTTGCAGCTGTGGTTTCCCGCTGGGTGCTTTCCCGCACGCGTTAACTACTGGCCTGCGCACAGGGGAAATTACAAATTCCAACACTCCCCTTTAATTTCACCTGTTGGGCATTCAGTCTTAACCAAGCACTTTCTCAACTCCTTGACATGCTGTTGTTGCAAAAGAGTCTTCCTCTTAACAGAGGGATTCACCACTGTCCATGTTGAAAAACATCTTCCTCTAAACTAGAGGGATTCACTTGTCTATGCTAAAAAGCATCTTCCTCTTCACAGAGGGATTCTCCAAAGACAACAAATCTTCCTCTTAAGAGAGGGATTCACTAACACTGCTTCAGATGCAGTTCCACAAACAACAAAATAGTCTTCCTTTTAATAGAGGGATTAACCTGAAACTGTGCTTAAGAGCACCTTCCTCATGACAGAGGGATTCACCATAACAATGTGCTGAAGAACACCTTCCTCTTGACAGAGGGATTCACCTGTGACTATGCTGAAAAGCATCATCCTCTTGATAGAGGGATTTACCATGTGTATGCTAAAAAGCATCTTCCTCTTGACAGAGGGATTTACCATGACACTGTGTTGAAAAGCCCCTTCCTCTTTAACAGAGGGATTCACTAAGAACTTCACTTCCTCTCACGGAGGGATTACTGCAAAACACTGTTGTCCATTACCTTTCATTTCTTCAACAAAACTTCATGCTGCTGCATTTTCTTATTTGCATTGTTGTGCATACCCATAACCATAGAATCTGTCATCCCTGGGTTTTTATTTGCTGCTGCGTTGCCTCTGCAATTTTCACTGTGGCTGCCTTTTGTTTCATCATACTGTTGTGTGCCCATACACTAACTCTTTACTCTCCATTACTTGCACATAGAGAGAAATCATCCTCACGTTGTTTTGCGCTGCATTCTCCACACAAAAAAAAATAAATAAACACGGGCTGCTGCCTTTTCTTTTTACACCTTTGCTTCACACAATCTTAGTCTTCATTCATTTTTTTTATACACAATGCACTGCTGTGCAGTTCCTTTCATTTTTCTGCTGCCACACATTATCATTTACCCATGTGCATTAAAAATCTGCTGTCCCTGTTTCTCTTTATGCATTTCTTTGCATGCTGCATTTCATATGAAGAAAAAACATTACATTTTTTTTTT